>JANTNT010215718.1:0-15481 GCA_024752375.1 Entacmaea quadricolor
CTTATAAAAATTTTGAACGTTGTCATGGAAACTCAGCGGTATTCGTGCGCGCGCGACCCTGTGGGCTCAAATCGAACGTTCAATAGTAGGCAGTCACCTTAAACAGCAATTTTCCGAAGCGAAATTTAATGCTGAGCCGCACAAGCAGCCCTCTCGCTTGATACAAAAAATAAACCTCTTTACATGTAATGATTGCATTTTGTATGATTACTTAGTTCCACATGTCTAGTTATCATATCTTATTTAAAAAAATGAGATCCGGATTAAAAATTAGAGTAAAGCAGGAGCGGATGCAGGAATTGGCTAAGGGGGGGGGGGTGTCCAAGGTGCAGGAATTTGTCAAGGGGGTGTCCCAGGTGCAGGAATTTGTTAAGGGGGTGTCCCAGATACAGGAATTTGTTAAGGGGGTGTCCCAGATGCAGGACTTACTTAAGGGGGTGTCCCAGATGCAGGAATTTGCTATAGGTTTGTCCGAAATGAAGAAATGTAGGCATGTTATGACGTCGTAAATGGTTTTTAAAAAGGCAAAAGAGTGGTGAACGGGGAGTGTCCCGTGCACCAATGGACACCATTAGATCCGCCTCTATAAAGCTTAAATTTAGTTTTTATAGCACACGAAATGTAGTAAATTTCGTCCGCCTTATTGGTTGACTATTTAAAGGTTAATGTGGTTTAGTGCGCGTGCGTGTCCATAATTTCTCTACATGTTTATCGTCGAATCTTATTTGGGCTGAAGGAGATTGAGGCGAGGTAGGGATAAGTGCCCCCTACCCTTGGAAAACTGAAAGACCCTTTACCAGGGGGGGAGGAGAGAGGTAGGAATGTCTGTACGGAGGCTATAGACCATTCCCTAATTCAGTTGAATGACCACGAAACAGTGGTACCAAAATGAGGCAGAGCTTGATAAATACAGTAAATGTATGAAAACATCAAGCTGTGCCTCGTCTTGGAACCATTGTTTCGTGGTCACTCCAATCCGGTAAAAGTCTACTAGGTAAAACCTTCCTTTGTTTTGATACTGCAGGTCGAAGGGTGTATCCCAGTTCCCCCTGAAGTAACATATGATTTCCTATTGACCGCCATGAGACCTGGAGGAAAGGTAAGTATTGCTGTTAACAGCTATAGTTACGTAAAACAGTGTCATAAATGATATATTTCAATTTATTGTAATTGTAACTTGAAACTTGAAACTTGACTTGAAAGGGGTGTGGTCTTTAAGAGGTGTAGTCGGTGAGGCGTGGTCCCATATAAGGGCGTAGTTGCGCACAAGGAGTCAGCTTAGTCACCTTGACTGGAAGGAAACTGATTGAAGGTCGCTGAATGTGGTTGTCGCTTTCTAAACACCTCATTCTTTTTGCATTTCAGTTTGATCAATTTTTTCGAAATGAAAAGGTCTTGCAGGTTATCGAAGGTAGGATTAAAATTAAAATTCATATTCTAAATAATCCGAGAAAGTATGTTGTTTTGAAGCAGATCTTAGAAAAATAGCTCGCTTTATTAAGTGTTTATTTCTTCGATATTCTGTGCACAGATTCAATTCCAAGAGCATCCATAGTAACCAACAAGTACAAGCTTCCAATGCCAAGCATGTCTACAAGAGAATGCTGTTTAATCAGGTGTTGGGTACCAGCGTACATGACCGGGAATAGCACATGTGGTAAGTAAGAGAATAGTGTTGGATGAGATGTTGGGTGCCATCATATATGACCAGGAATAGCACATGTGGTAAGTGTTTGATGAGGTGTTGGGTGCCATCGTACATGACCAGGAATAGCACATGTGGTAAGTAAGAGAATAGTGTTGGATGAGATGTTGGGTGCCATCATATATGACCAGGAATAGCACATGTGGTAAGTGTTTGATGAGGTGTTGGGTACCATCGTACATGACCAGGAATAGCGCAGTACATGTGGTAAGTAAGAGAATAGTGTCTGTTGAGGTGTTGGGTGCCATCATATATGACCAGGAATAGCACATGTGGTAAGTAAGAGAATGTTGTTGGATGAGATGTTGGGTGCCATTATATATGACCAGGAATAGCACATGTGGTAAGAGAATAGTGTTTGATCAGGTGTTGGGTGCCATCGTATATAACAAGGAATAGCACATGTAGTAAGTAAGCTGATCAAGGATTTGTAAACGTAATGGCTTCATGATGCCAGTCAGAGTATAAAATAAGACTAGTCGTTCGAAGTCCTCTACTAGGCACAGCACCAAATCACATCCCTTAAGAATCCCCTATCCGGCCTTCCAAATCTCGTTAAGAAATGATTAGTAAAAGCTCAGACACTAAGGATGGTCACCGCGAGAGTTCCTTTGCGTCCTTAGTCCGATATTTGTTATGTGAAGTATGGAGAGACGAGACCGCCATTTTAAGTGATCATCCGAGCAATTCGAAAGTCTTACGGTTTGAAGATATACTTACAAAGGCAGCACTTTTTCGTCGGTTTTTTTAAGACCCTGTGTGTTGGTCCGGCCGGAACTCGAACTCCGACCTCCCACACAACAGGCCTGCGCCCTTACCAACTGAGCCATCCGGGAGGCGGTCAAACTTACGTCATAACTATCATCACATGTTACGTCACAGCTTCATCACAGATTACGTCACAAGTAACATCAAAAATTGATTTAAGAGTACTATCTCTAAGTTGACACCCTTGTACTTTTTGTTTCCTAATAGATAATTCAGTATTTGTATTTTATAGGTCTTTTTGTCACGTCCATTCACTACCCTCAACATACCCTCGCAAAAGTAAGTGTTTTCAGTTTCACTTTTTTTTTTGTTTAGCTTTTTTCACCCTTCAAAGATGTTGTCATGTAGTATAGCACTAGATTTAAGGAATAGAAAAGCATTACATCTATAAATATATAACACAATGGATGTTATAGAGCACAAGAGAAGTTGAAATGGAACAAGACACGCAGCCGAGGGCCGGCATGTTTCTTTTACACTAATTGAACACAAGAGGCCATTTTATATTTCTTATATTATTAAAATGATTTTTGAGATTATAAAATTGTTAATGCGCATGCTCTGTCTTTTGTTGCATTCAGAGCGCTTGTTCAATTCACGCATATTGCATAAAAGGTGTCAAACAGAAGTCCATAAAGCATCAAGTTTAACTATTATTTTTTCACTATTTTAAGGGTTCCATCAGCGTTGAGGTACAACCGTCTGGATTTGTTTTGTCACCGAAGCAGAATAAAGGTAAAAGTTATAAAAACTAGAGAATAAGAGTCTGGCAGGTGAGAATAATTAATCAGCGCATGCGTTCATAAATTTGAAAGATAGCAATTTTGTCCCCGGATCCTTTGTTCCTCTTGGTCGAGTGTCTTGGTCTGTGTCCGACGAGAAACGAGGCTCCGGCTTAGTCGAGTCTAAGTTCAAATTTTATTGGCTGAATTAAACTCATGCACGTCATTCCGGAAGTAAATTTCCGCCAGTGAGTAGAACTGTTGAAGAAAAGATCAAAAGAAGCGCTTCAAACAACCCGGGGGTCAAACGCACTGCTCATGTGCCATTGTTTATTATCGTTCGCAGGAAAATTTGAGTCGTTTCTCGACGCAGGCCTTCCCATTCCTGCTTTTGTTTTAATTAATGTAATATATTGATATTTAGAATGTTCAAAGCACAAAATCGCTTTTAATTATTGCTCTAGATGGGACTCTTCATACTTTGGTTAACGTGTTAGCGCAGATTGACCTACAGGACTCTCTTCAAAGCATGCTGGAAGCAACATACAAGTCTGGTGAGTCAACTATATATTTATTACTTTTTTAACTTTCTTTGCCCTTCCTTGTAAGAAAAAACAGCCTACTTTGACCTCTATCCATCCTAACTTCTAGTTGTACTAAGCAGTTGCTAGTCAGAGATTGCAGGCTAATTTATGGTATACATTCTTCAAATAAATCCCTCAAGACATTGTTTTTTGTTACTTGAGGCCGTTTATTCTTTCGACATGGAAGGCGGAGCCTCCCCAACCCCCCCTCCCCAATACACTTATTGCGAGATCATCTTATTTTGTCTTGATTAGTTTTTGTCTGCATGACCGGATGTTGGTGGTGGTGGGTTCCCTGTGGTGCGAGAGACTGGGTTGGCGTTCGGAGAGGGTATATTAAGGAAGGATTGTAGTCCCTCACTTAAAAAATTGCACCCGACCGTCGTCCTTGTTTGACTTCTAATGACAGAGCAACGCGCTTTATCGTGACACTAAAGAGTTCTTTTTGATATATTGGTTTGATAACTTTGATTTAAGCTTTTACCGCTAACCAATTAACTATTAGCGGTTCTCTTTGAAAATTCTATGGGTGGAGTAGGCGGGGTTCCAGTTTATAGTGGACGACTGGTTCTGGAGTTTCAGCTGCTCAGATTATGAATTATTCATTTCCAGGTCTTCTGAAGATTGGACTTCGCACTGGATTTACTCAAATCAGCAATCAGATAGAAAAATACTATACTTTCATAAACAGATAGATTATTATTCCACTAACGAATGAATTAATCAGAGAATATTTAGAGCGTGTATATAAAAAGGATATTAAACGTAGACGATAATATATTAAATATATTAAGTTTATCTTCAAAGAGTGATTGTTTTCAGCCCCAGAAGATAAACATGAGGACAGCTTTTTAAGTTTGTTTTTTTTTTTGTTTGTTTGTTTGTTTTTTTGTTTGACTTGCTTTTTTGTTTGTTTGCAGTTTTTTTGTTATTTTGCTTGTATTTTTCTGCTTGTTCATTTTTTGTCTTGTTTTGTACTTTTTTCGTTTTGTTTGCTTGTTTGTTTTTTTGTTTTTACCTGTGTTTTTGGTCTGTTTGTTTGTTTTTGTTTGTTTGTTTGTTTGTTTGTTTGTTTGTTTGTTTGTTTTACAAAACAAGCAACTTCAATATCCTCACTAATTAGGTTATGGAAATGACACCGCCACTCGGGTCCCGGATATAAATACATCAAGAACTTCGCGTGCGCATGTCCTCACTCAGAAAAAGTGAACACGAAGTGTTGGTTATGCCGCCATATTCAATTTTTATCATCTTGTATCCATAAATATCGTTAAATATCAATATTTAAGGAAAGAATTGTGTCACAAGATCATAACAATTCCAATCCTGAGGAATAAACAGCAATAGACGCCCACTTCTTCTGATTCCGAGAATGCGCACAGACTGTTATCGCAAAATTCTTGAAGCATTATAGTTTGGTATTGTTTTCTAATTTCTAGTAAAACAGTCATGACTATTTAAAAAAAAACATAAAAAACATGTTATTCTGTATATTATTTTTGTATACGAAAAACGTATATTTCTAAATTCCCCTCCCAGACTAATAAACCATGTAAATTCGCCCTCTTGTAAACAGCGTGCTGGTCGCATAATCCATTATCTGTAACCAAATTCAAAGAAACTAAATATGTGCAAACAAAAACACTTGTGTACAGTTAGCGAACCACATTTAATGATATTTTTAGAGAATTTTACGTTATTCCGCCCTCTAGGGTCAGCTTGACGGCAGCCATATTTGACATGTTTGACAGCAAAGCAACAGAGCAGTTTTCGTACTAGCGAGAAACGTACGGTACCGTGACTCTAAAATGGCTTCCATATTCAAGCACTGTGATTTGATTGGTTTTATTTTTATTATTATTATTATTATTATTATTATTATTATTATTATTATTATTGTTATTATTATTATTATTATTATTATTTCGCTTTCTGATTGGTTCAGAGCGGAAGCCATTTGAGAGTCACGTCGCAAGTTTCCCATTAACACGAAAATTGCTCTAGAATATCTTTTCCTTGAGAAAATCACTTCTTTTTCGTGTAAAAAATTAATTTTTTAAAGAATAGAGATTAAGCTTTTCTGCCATCCAACACTTTATTTGATGACTATAATTAATGTTTAAATTCAACTGAACACTCCAATTTATCCTATTTAATAGTTGTGCAATAATTAGTTACTCACAGATCTCTTTAAATCGTTTTTCGTTGGAATAAAAACTGAAATGCTTGACTTGATAAGTCAGCAAAATGGACAGTATTAAAATTGATAATTAGACTAACAACCTCGACATGGTTTAGCGATCAGCTGTAAATAGCCGTTTGACTGCACTCTATGATGAGCACTTAATTGATATCAATTCAATTCATTTTTTCTTCGTTATTAGTTGTACTACCAATTGAAATGGCTTGAAAAACTGGAGTGAAAACAGAATTTGTCTGTGCATATCTTTTTTGCTTGGAACTCATTTACATAGCGAATGGAAGGGTTAGCAAGACATTAGGGACCGGTCATTATTTAAGTCGGAGGGGGTGGAGGAAAAATTGCCTTTGCAAAAAAATTTCGAGACCCACCCTGATAGCATTAATTTCTTTCGGGAGCCTCCCCTTTGGGACTATGTAAGTTATCAAAGGGACTTCAGGACCCCCCTTTAAATGTCATTCTCGGCTTTCAAGACCCCAAATTTCTCCTCCACCCCCCTTCGACTTGTACTTGTAATGACCAGTACCTTAGATGCATAATTAAAACAATACGAAAAGCCATTTCAATGCTATGGTATGTCTTGGCACCAAGTCTTTACTAAATCGATTGTACCATCTAAACTTGGGGGAAAAACAATGAATGACAACTGAAAACGTTTTTTAAAAATATGTAAGACCGTTTTTGGGTAATTTAAAACGCTTTTGTCACCTCTTAGTTTATTGCCAAAGTCAAGTGAGATTTTTTTTTACAATTGCCTCAATTTTTTACGGGTTTTAACATTTCCTTGTCAGCGAGAAGACAGCTACATCCATGTTACGTAAATGTATTTACAGGAAAATAATTAGTTGTGTTTCATGGGCTTTTTGACTGCACTCTAGCGCCTTTTATAGTAACACGTTTTCGAGGTGCGAAGAAGCTTGCACACTTTGCACACTTACTAAAGAAATATTAAACTTCCCTCGGATTTCGGAATTCCCTCGGAATCGGAATTTCCTCGGACGGGACATGGTCTGTTCTTGTCTTGCGGTTTTCAGGTTTTTTTTTTTTTTTTTTTTTTTTTAATGTGCCTCTTCAGTTACTTCAGTGTTAATTCATATCACACGAGCTATGGTCATCAAAAATAAAAACATAGCGAGCCGTTCTAAAAATACTCTTGATTACCATTGAAGCCTGTAAGACTCTGAAGTGGTAATTAGTTCGTTTGATTAATTGTACAGAAAATCCACTCGATATCCTTGAGAGAGCAGCAAGATTCATGCATATTCTCAGCTGAAAGTTAAAGGGAAATATAGCACTATGAGGGGGACATTAGGGTTTGCGGTATTGCGGTGAACATATATCTATTTTAGGTAACTCCGAGATTATCATGACAAAAACGGGTTTTTGGGATTGAATCTCAGGATTTGTCTCACCGACTTTTCCAAGGGGACTCAACCATAGAATCATCACTCAAACTGATTTTTCATTTGGTTTCTACCCTAAGAACTAGAACTTAACTTTCATATTATTCTATCTATTTTCTCGTAAAAACGGTTTAATTTTTGACAGTAGTAGTTTTCGATGTAGTTTAAATCGCAGAAAATGTGACCTACTCGACGCCACTTCTATTCTATGATTTGCATGTGACGTCATCGCGCCCGCCATCTTTGTTGAATTCAGTTTAACAAAAATAATTATCGCCAATGGCCTCTTAAAATTTTTCTATTATTGTTTTGGTTTCTTTTGGAACAGATTTGGTATGACTGCGGAAAAAGTCACGGTCACGACACGGATTTATCCTATTATACAAAGCAAAACATTTACAATTTCAAATTTTCACGTCATGCAACACTCAAACGACAATTGAAGACGAGGACACCTATTCACATTTTACACCCCAGTGTATCACGACACGGTACAGCTCGAATCGTATTTAAAGAGAGAGGGGTCATTGATTTGTTATGCCTAGAATAAGAACTGAAAGTTTTAAAAGTGTTTTTAAAAATCAATAATTGTTTACTTAATTTTAGATAATTTTATATATAAAGGATTATACATAATTATGTATGTCAACTGAACACGTCTGTTGTTCAGTGTTTTGTTTCAACAAATAAAAAATATTGTGGCATGACACGTGCAATTTTTTTCGCATGTTAACTGCTCATTGAACACGGCAACCGTGTTATTTTTCAATTCTATTATTTACAAGTGACGTCATCGCCTTTTGGAATTATTACAAACCTAGGATAAAAGGCTACTTATGCATTACAAGAAAGGCATTCAGACCGTATAAAACTGTTTGCAAAAGAAAACGGGTCGCCCACCACCGTCTGAACAAAAACTGTGATTGGATGAAGAAACAAAAGAATAATAGAGCAAGACAAAACGAGCCATGCAAAACAAAGACATGATAAAACATTGTCCTTGTTATACATGGCTGATTCTATTTTCTTGCTCCATTATTCCTTTGTTTCTTCATCCATTCACAGTGTTAGTTAAACCAGGCTTTAGGTTACAATTTTCCATAAACAAATAAATAGGTTTTGCCACAATCCTTGCCAAAAAATGATAGTCCGAAGAAAATGATTAAACCAGTTAGACCAATGTTAGAGTACTGTGCGCCAGTTTTTCATCATGCGCTTCCAATATCTGAGCGAAAACATAGAGAGAGTTCAAAAGCGAGTACTATCTATCATTAACCCTCACATATCGTACTCGGACTGCCTATCTAAGTTCGGTCTAGTCACACTGCACGCCAGACGCGTGGCTTTATGCAATAGGCTTTTTGACTCAATTACTTCATGTCCGGGGTACAAGCTTTCTTCACTTCCGACCGCCTAAAATATATCCGAGGTATAACCTCAGACGCCCAAGAACCTTTGCCACGCTCCGCTTTACTACCAATCGATTCAAGAACTCATTCATCCCAAGCATGTGCATTTGATACCTAGGTTTTCAGTTTTATGGAATTCTTAATTACGGAGCATTTGTTCATAGTTTTACCTATATAGTTTTTTCCTAAATTTATGCAAATTATCTTTTATTTAATAACTTTTCAATCATTTTATCTATTTTAGACTTTAATTATTGTACATATTTTAAATTTTATTATGTATATATTTTAGACCTAAGTTTGTAAGTTACGCAATTCAGTCATGGACTGCAATGTAGCTAAAATAAACTACCTACCTATTTATCTACCTGTCTGTCTGTCTGTCTCGTATCGTATATATGATCTAATTTAGTAATTATAATATTCATATTTCGGGCCCTTTATTATCGTGTATATTATTTAACAATTTATATTGTTTATTATCATACATCTTTAATTTTTTTTCGAGGACCTTAAGTTAGAAAACTGTAAATGGTTATTGCGTTTTTACCCTCTTTTAATCTCGTATTGGACTCCGTCGCTACGCAACTCCGCCACAATACGGAATATATTTTCTCCCAACTCAAAGTCGTAATTAGTTTATAGTATTCAGTTGAACTCTACAAAGAATTCAATCCCTTTATTGTTTTTGTTTGTTTGTTTGCTTGTATTCACAGTGCGTTAATTATGTAAGCAAACAAAAGAAGAATTCCTTTGGGGAATGCTCTGGTGATGTCTGAAAACTTTGAATCAATGTATGTCCAAAAGTTAGCGTCTATTATCGTTTTCATATCGGTTCTGAACTGCCGCTTTGATAAGGAAAGAAAAGGCAATAAGTTGGACTTGAATACGTCGTAACGTCTCGGATATCCAATGAACAACGGTGGAGTATTCAAAATACTCCATCAGAACATGGCTAACAAGTATGCATTTGATCTGAAGTCGTAAGTGGAACTTAATTGTTTGTTTAAGGCTTGTTTTTTAATATGTTTAATACATCAGTACAAGCATAAGAAGATAAAATCTTTGCATTCAGTTCTGCTTCTGCTCGTACGTACTGACCAAAACATTTTAAGAAAATCAAACTATTATTGCTTATTGATAAATTATGCTGAAGATAAATTATGTTTACAGTTTGTGCTTCGACGTGAGTAAAACATGTTTTATAGAGTTGGTTTGGTAGAAAAAGAACAATGAATAGCGCTCTTCTGAATAGCTTTTCAATGAAATACTTTACAACCTCTACTGCATGCTCAATCGTTCAAGCTACTCGATCGTATTATAGCTAGCTTGTCTCGCATTTTTCTTTTCATACATTCCCAAATATAACCAATACAAGGATTTCCCGCTGGATAGGGTATGGTTTTTCAGGATTTTAGCCTTCGATAGGGTATACAATTAATATCAGGTTGGTCTTAAACAAGATTATCGGTATTGAAATGCACCATTCATCATTTTGAAGTGCTGCATTTCTTTGTGACTTTGCGTAGTAAAGTCGTCTTCGTTATAAACGCGATACCTAAAAGCCACCATTTGTGGGTCTAGAATTTCTACAGTCTTAAAAAGGGTAACGGTTTTCAATAATATTAAATTAATCTTGTCTTAGATAGTGTTTTCGGTCCCAAGGACTTCCCCGGACATCCACTCAACTCGCTTTATTGTTCTAAAATGTATTTTTAAGTATTCATTTCTGATACCGATTTCACCGTAGTTACAGATAGTTTTTAGTGCAATTATTTGCCACAAGAATGTTTAATTGCAGATTCAACTTTTCTCGATCCAACATAGTTTGACTGTTTTTCATTTTACTTCATGTTAGATGATTTTTGTTTTAAAAAATACCGATTTCTTGATATAAACTTAGTTAATAGAGAAAGAAGGTTAGGAAACCTATTGTTATATGTCTTTGTTCACTTTTTCAAACGTGACAATGCACAACCTTTTGTTTTACCATTGTTTTACCGTCACTGGCTATGGCTGAGTGAATAAACCCAAACGTTTCTTTTCGCTGCTTCTTCGATATTCTTGATTATATATTTTAAATACTAGCTGTTTCTAATAGAAAGTAAAATGCTGCGAGATTGCTATTTTCAGTTTACTTTGTAAAGCTGCCGATAATATATCTATATCGAGTGTATTCTGTGTAATTTTGATATAAAAATTTGATAGTCCTGAATAGACTCTAGAGTAAACATTACAAATAAAATTTCTGCAAACATCTTAAGCAGTAAATAAAGCAATCCCTAAAGAATGGCTTTTTAATAAAATTGTGTTAAATGGAAGATTTTGAGAATTTTTGGCAAAAATTGAATGAAAGATTACACATTGTGCTTAGGAGTCCGTGGTAATATCAACTTCATGGTATTCCAGGTTTGGGTATTCGATTCCTCTCTTTGCTGTAGCGCCTGAAAGGTCTATCCAAGCAGGCCCGGCGGAGCGGGTGCGGAAGGTGCGGAATCTTCCGCACCACATCTTTCAAGTCTAGATACGATTTTTTGAAAATGATTCTTTTTCATTTGTGAAGATTGGAGGTTGATTTCCGCACCACTTCAAAAACGGCTCCGCCGGGCCTGCCAAGTTATCTTGTTTTGAAGGCGAGTGAGAAAATTGGAGAAAGCATATTATTTCCGATGTTAATTATGAAATTTGAGATAATAAGAGTAGTTTAAAAGTCATGATTAGTTTGGTTGCATGATTACTGATAATTTGAAGCACTTGAAAAGCTATAGTTCAACTTCAGGATTTTGACTTTCAACTTTAATTATTAGCAGTTTCTAATAGAAAGAAAAGTGCTGCCAGCTGAATGAAGCTGGGTTTCCTGTGTTATTTGCTATTCTCATGGGAAACCCCTGTACATGTTGCTTCAAGAGGATTATGTTTAATTGTGAATGTGCTAACAAAAGTTTTTTTAGCTGATTAAAGCTAAGTATCACATAGAATCAGCATTAACAAAGGAAAGCCAGCCCAAGCTGAACTGTTCTTGTGCAAGTGAAAATATTTTGAATAAAAATCTGGCACTTACCTAGACGTATTGTCCTAGTAGTTTATGACCCTGTGTGCAATTTCATGAAGTTTTACCTAATTTTCATGGAACTGCAGACAAGGGTGATAAATTACTACGATAATACATAGGTAAGTTCTAGAACATTTAGTCAAATTATTTTCACTCTCACAAGAAGAGTTGAGCTTGGGCTACCTGTGCAACAAAGTTGAAATGGGTTGTCAACGATATATTATAACAGTGAAAACAATTTAATTGCATGTGCAATAGTCTACTTTTTACATATATTATGTATCAATGATTGCCCGTCTCTATTCGTATTTGTCATTTTTCTTTTCTCTGTTTGCAGTGTTATCATGTTTTTCTTTGTAACAACAACAGTGGGCTCTACCACAGAATTTAGTATTTTGCGAACGATTTGATTAAAATCGACTCTATCAGTAGAACAGTAACATCTAGTTTAAACAACCAAAGCGATTCTGTTGGGGAAAAAGTCTTTGTTTACCTTTATCTTTTATCTTTATTCGTTATATAGCTTGGGTACTGTGCAATAATTGTGTTCTAAACGGTGGTTCGTTTTGGAGTTCAAGTTTGTGCAAATTCATATGCTTATTTATTAAATAGATGAGCGTTTTACTGGGAAATACGCCACTCGTAAATTTCATACGAAACTACATCCGGGATACGAGTGTCACATTTTCCATATCTTCACTAGTGAGGACATCGATGACTTTTGTTTTGCAAAAAACTAGCGAAAAAACTTTGTAAGTGTGTGTGTGTCTATATAATAAAAAGAAAATTACACGGTGTCTTGAAGAAGTTTGTCTTCTCGTGTTGAAAACAATATTTAACTCGTTCGCTGCGCTCACCCGTTAAATAGCATGGTAGGGTAGCATGAGTGGTCTACGCTGCTATGGTGTTGTCCGCTCACCAATGCAGTACTTTTGTGCAAGTGGTCCGTGGATCGAGCCCTGCATGCAAAGCCTTGTATGTGAGTTGAGTTTGTTTGAAATGTTGTTCTCTCCCTTACTACAAGTGTTTTTTTCCGGGTTCTCCGGTTTTCCTCCCTCCGTAAAAATCAACATGTGAGTTGAGCGTTGTGTGTTGTAAATACTGAATGTAGTGGTAGTGTGTGGAGCGAACCCAAAGGAAGAGCCCCTTAGGGGGAGTTGTGGTTGTAAAATATGAGTTTATGAATTTTATGAGTTTAAATATTGTTTTCACCACTCGAAGATAAACTTCATATCTTCGCGTCGCCTTGTAATATCCTCTACTGACTCAAATTTTTTCGCTCGCTAAAAAGCTTTGTTGGAAAAATAAGGCCTTAAAACTTTGCTCGCACGAAATTTGGAAAAGTTGCTTTAGTCAGCAGGGAAGTTTGTATTTTTCAGCTTTAACCCGGGGTGACTAGAACCGGGTAGAAGTTATTTCAGCCTTTGTGCAGGGGGTTTATGTTATTTTTTAGTGGTAGTGGACTCATTTCAAAGCCCCCTTCTAGACCTGATAATTATTACGCAGTCGCTCAGTACAATTATTTTTATTTTAATTTTACTTGATATATAATGACGTTCTGGAAACGTCGAAACGTCGTGTAGAATTCTATGTTTTCTGATATTGTATTTACATTTTTACATTAGATTTACATTCCATTTTCGATTATAATAAAATTTTATTTTAGTGCAAACATTGCTTTGTTTTTAAGATCAATTAAACCAGGCTAACGGGTCAATACTCTTTTTCGAATTCGTCGAAGACTGCTGTGTTCACATCCTCGGGAACCCAGGGATAAAATTCTGTCGCTCGTTTCTCGCTTCCAGAAGAAATACCCCTGGGCACGAAGTCTGTTGGAATTTGTTCCGGAAGTGGCGGCTTTAAATTACCGTTAAATTCATTTGTCTAACTATACTTTATGCTGATTGTTCGACCCCCGAAAAGAGAAAATTTTCAACTTCCGGAACAAGGTCTAGCAGACTTCGTGCCCAGGGGTATTTCTTCTGGTAGCGAGAAACGAGCGACAGAATTTTATCCCTGGGTTCCCGAGGATGCTGTGTTCCTTGATTACGGATGGATATACGCATGCAGGGTTAGCCTCGTTTCAACGTCAAAATATTCAGAAATGCCAATTATGAAGTAAAGAATACACAACCTTTTCAATAGAACCCTTTAAAATAGACCATTCCACGGGTCTTCAGCGTTCATACGGTGAAATTTGTTGCGCGCGGTGTCACTAGTACGAGCAACGTACGTTGCTGGCGCGGCAAAACAATGAAAATCTTGGTTTTTTACCCATTCCTCAGGGAATAAAATAACAAAGGCATGACAGCTATGTTGGTGTACATAACAATAAAGGCTAATAAGAAATCTTTTGTTAGCTGTACACTAACATGGCGGCTGTGACGTCATGTAAAATAAACATTTTTGGTGATGCGGTGGCCATCTTGAATTCTGTTGGGGGAAATGAATATTATTATGCCACTTGGGTATCCAATAATCTTTTTTAGAACAATAAAATTCATGATGGCCGCCGTATTACTAAGAAGGTCTATTTTGCCTTTGTAGGTTGCGTTGCATCAATCGTGTGTTCGACCCTTCATTGTGTGGTCGTTTAAGGCATATGATATCACTATCGCTAGTTACGTCATAGCCAAATGAAAAAGCTGTTGAGTTTCCATTAAGGCAAACTCTTTTCATTAGTATCAAAAATTTCTCAAGCAGGAATTCTATATACATATAGGGGCAACTTATCTTACTCGGGAGTTAAAGTAGATGTTTTCTGGTTATTTTCTGAGTTTAATAGCTTTAAATTGTCGTTCGAAAACGTTAATCCATACTATACTTGGAGATATTGTAACAAACACTTGACATCATCCGTCGAAAAGGCGGGAAAAGGTACTGGCCATGCGCGAGAAAAAGGCCTGGTTGCATGGACAATATTATTTGAAATTATTAGTTAATTCTTTTGAGAGGCTTCGGAAAAAGATAGGTTTTGCTCCGCAGGATGTGGAAAAACCTCGCAGAATCATAAATTTTTCAGGAAAGCTAAACTTTTGAATAATCTACCGCTGTGCAAAAGATACAGGTTTCTCGTCGAAGATCAGTACAGGTGACACGATGGTCACAAAGTTGAACATATCATTACACGAGCGTTTCTATAAAACTTTTGATAGTAAACGATCGGGATATATAATAGTTTTTTTCCTCGCAAAAACTGAAAACAGCCTTGATATTCCTATATAACTTTTATAAAACTTAGTATACATGGATATCATCATGCATACTTCCGATACAGCTTTGTCGTCGCTTTTACAGGTCCCACAGACCTCATGAAGTTGAAATACGATCGTTTTCTATGAAAAGTTAATAGGGATCGATCAGGATATCAGTTTTGCCGTCACTGAAACTCGAATAAAGCTTTTGTCATTCCTGTAACCTTCAGGAAAGTTTGTTTGTATTTATATATATCTTCCAAAAGAATTCTGTTACAGGTCCATAGTTTCTGTTAGAGCGCGAAGAAAATTGATCTGATTTTCATTGTTTGTTCTGTATTTTTAATTTAGCCCGTGCTGTTTGGCCGCTCAGCGCTATTAAGGCATGGCTCTTGGACTAATGCCGAAAAATTAGTAAAAATATTATATAAAATTTACCTTTCA
>JANTNT010215829.1:0-15477 GCA_024752375.1 Entacmaea quadricolor
TGTCCAAAGTTAAGCTTTCAACGGTAAAACACGAACGAGATAATAAAATTAATGTGATTTTGCCATTCCTGTAAAAATCCAGGCCTTAACATGCTTGAGCGGCCGGAACTCGACCCCCGACCTCCCGCACAACAGACCGGCGCTTTACCAACTGCGGTATCCGGGCGGCGGTTTTATAGCGCATTTCACATACGTCCCAATGTGCTTTACAGTGATCATCAGTGGAGGACTTTACGGGCTGCATAGTAAGGCACCGCTGGCAGCAACGCAGCTTACAATCATAAGAAGCAACCGTACCCAATCATGAGCTCTCTTTGAGGCTATTTCTAGAACAATTTATTATTTTTAGAATCATTCATTTGATCGTTTGTTTTTCCGCACGCGCGTCCTGCGTGCGCTCCACGCTGTTTGGTCACTTTTTCTTGTGTGTTCTCATTTCGATGCTCCCCTCAATATGACCGTGTAGGTCGAAAGATCGAAAAATATCCTTGATAAATGTAAAGATGAATAAATTATTACTTAAACTTCGTGCTTTTTTCATATATTTCCCAAGCTTTCAACCTACACGGTCATATTTAAATCAGAGCCAAAATCGCTGAAAACGCAAGAAAACGTACTAAGCCAACAGCGTGGAGCGTGCGCAGAAAAACAAACAATCGAATGTATGAGTCTAAACATAAGTAAAAGCTCTAAAAATAGCGTATCAAGCAGCGCAGATGATAGTCACAAGTCCTAATGCGAGAGATTCCTTCTCTTACTTGATTTTTTTTTCTTGTGAGAAGATAGATAGTACGTTAATACATAATGCCTCTAATTGTAAAAGGGTGTTGAATCGGGTAAAAATCCCCCACTCCTCCGACATTCAATGTGATTATACGATAGTTCTCTCTACTTTTTTTCAAAAGAATCATACACTAATTAAAAAGGAACCTTTTAAGCGTAGAGCGTGCGCAGAAAAACAAACAATCGAATGTATGAGTCTAAAAATAAGTAAAAGCTCTAAAAATAGCGCATCAAGCAGCGCAGATGATAGTTACAAGTCGCAATGCGAGAGATTCCTTCTCTTAGTTAATTTTCTCTTGTGAGAAGAACGTTAACACATAATGCCTCCAATTGTAGAAGGGTGTTGAACCGGGGAAAAATCCCCCACTCCTCCGACATTCAATGTGATTATACGATAGTTCTCTCTACTTTTTTCAAAAGAATCATACACTAATTACAAAGAACCTTTCAAGAACGAACTCTATATTTACTCGTGCCCAGGCATTAAGGCCGGGCCGAGTCTAGGTTTGGGCTTTATATCTATCTTCTACGTCGAGAATGAGCCACGGAAACGAGGCAGGCCAAGTCTCTCTCTCAGCTTAGAGTCATGAGAATATAATTAGTATGTTATGCCTTCAATTGGAATAGGCTGTTGAACCGGGAGACAATCCCCTACTCTTCTACGAACAATTCAACAGGTTCTTTAATGTTCCCCATGATACAGATTAAGGAAGGGATGGGAGACAGGGCCTACGATTTAAAGTCCTTATTCGAGAAGGCTTGAAAGTCTAACCAATTGCAGATATAATTAGATACAATTACAACTGCAGCACTTCCTCCTTATTTTAAGATCCTGAGTATTGGTCCAGCTGGGATTCGAACCCCGACCTTCCGTACAACAGGCCGGCGCTTTTCCAACTGAGCTATCCGGGCGGCGGTTATAAAAGTCATCGTAAGAGATGTAGAGTCAAAATCATTAAAAATAACAGAACCTCATCAGCGATCCATCGATTAGCCGCGAGCTCGAGAAATCTTAACCTAAATCGAGGACTGGACGTTTTGTACAACAATCATTTGCGCGCTTAGCTTTTCGTTCAGCTGGTAAGTTATAGACAAAATAAAAGTGACTCAAATCATTTTTAAACTAACTAAAGGTGTTATTTTTCTTTGATATCATCAATATTTAATCTCTTGTACTATTCTGACTGCATGCAAAATTAATTTCAAAAATGATCACTTTTATTTTTACTTTACTCTATTTCATCGATGAAGTGACAGCGCAATGACTATCCGGAGGGGGATTCTAAAATGGCTTAAAGTTAACTTAAACTCCCGGCCCTGTACAAAGACTGAAATAAACTTCTAACCCCTTATGCGTTAAAGCTAAAAATTAGCGATCATTGATCCCTTACACCTGTTGACTTATAGCAACAATTTCAAATATCGTGCCATCGAAGCCAGCAGATTTTTGAGACGTTTTTTGACCAATTTAACTTTTTTGGGGGGAATGGGGGAAGCGAAGCAAGACTTGTTTTGATCTGAAAGAAGAGATTATTTATTGAACGTACATAAACATATACAGTTGCACAATGTTGAACTCCAAAAGGAAAATTGGATGCCACCCCCTTCTTTCCATCAAATGATTTAGACATTGTCAACTCTCTTTAGGTGTATTACTTTACTTAAAAACCACCTTCTAATAATTAATTCGCAGTCCCTAACATTTTTTCTTGTATGCTTTGATTCTACCATTTGTTATTTTTTATTCGACGGGTTTTGTTATGTGAGTCTCTGGAAGATGAGGGTAATAACCACCTGCAATGACCATTTCAGGAAATTTTAAAATTTGTTGAAAAGACAAATACCGCAGCTGGAGAGAGCACATTGAAATTAACAAATATGAAGATTGTAAGGGATAGCCCTTATATAAGTGAAGTTATGAATTGTCGAACATCGAGATCAAAATTTTGTATAAAAAGCTGTGATAGAGGCAAGAGTTGGCTACCTTCATATGTTTTTATTCACATCTTCGGTAATATAGGTCCTGGTTTACGAACTTCATTTCTTTCCTAATTTCAATGGCTCTTTCCAGATATGGTATTTATTTGTCAGTTCTACGAATTTTGAAATTACGAGTTAATTCCTCGTTAACTTTTACTTAAGAAATGGTTAAGAAGCATTTTTAGTTGCATTTTTAGTGCGATTCTAGCTTCCTGAGTGTTTAAGCAACGTTCCAAATGCACGCATCAGTCAAGAGATCCCACCCGGCACACAGCTACAATATTAATACCCGAAAATATTTCTTCATTTAGCCAATCAGAGCGCGTGTTTTTGATCTGTACTAATAGCGTTATGAAATTGAATACATAAAATAAAATCTGAATCGAAATATTGCCGGCTTTAGTCAGCATTACAGTAAAAGTAAAAAAAAAAAAAAAGGGCTGATAAACACTTGAGAATTTATTGCCATTTGTATGTCACAAAACCTAAATTGAGACTCCTCATTCGTTTCTGTCAAATCTAACACTAAAGTCTGCGGCAAAGTTTATAATTTTAAAGTTGAATTCGAGGCATTTGCCGCCTGTGCATACTTTGATAACTAGATGGATCCAGATATATCAAAATTTGCAATAAAGAAATTTTACTCATTGTGATAACAAAATGCTTTTCATTAATTATTTTTCCAAATTCAAGGGTTTTTTTCAACAATAACAACAACGATATTTTCTGGAAGAGAAAAATGACCGTAGGGTATATTTTGTTTTCTTGTTTTGTGTATCTTCTCACCTTTTTTATTATTATTATTTTTTATAATACAACTTTTTGTAGTTAGTTAAAATTATCATTAAGGAAACATTAAGTATTTTGATGGCTGATACAAACGCTGAAAAGGATAAATTCAACTAAATTATTAAAAGTTGTACAACTAGACTGACAGCAATATCTCTCACGTTAAACTATTCGTTAACTTTGCTTTTTTTAACAAAAACGGTAAAAAGAAACCACTTAGTACACGAATTACACTTTAAAAAAGACATTTTTTATTGGTAGACGTCAAGACTTATCTGATAGACAGACCTGCTTACAGTATACAAGCGCCCTAAAATTAAATCTTTAAAACGTTTAATTCAGTGGAGTGGACAGTTTCGACATTGTCGGTTCCGTTGATGTGGCATATATTGAGACATTAAGGTAGTTAAACAACTACTGGTAATGAATTAGATATATTTATTTTAGTGTACATTCTGTATTTTCAGTTCAATGTTATTCCAAAAGGCAGAAGCAACGGGTTTAACATAAAGGGAAGGCAACACAAAATTAAGGCAATGCCGGACTTTTTTAGGAAGAACGATTTTATGTTGCGATTCCAGTGCAAGTTCTCATTTGCCTGTAATACTATAAATGGTCATCCCTTGTTCTTGTTGTTCTTGTTGTTCTTAATTCTCTTTCTTGTTGTTCTTGTTGTTCTTAATTCTTCTTGTTGTTGTTGTTTTTGTTGTTTTTGTTCTTCACCTTCTTCTTTTCTTCTCCTTGTTCTTCATCCCTTTACGTATAGTTCTGAGGAAACTTAAACAAAGACAGACCTAGAAACAAAGTAACATGACAACCAAATATAATACTTCTCGCTGCTTTTATTAAGCTAAAGATAACTTAATTACATCTCGTAAATAACGGGTTGTAATACGTTTGTAGAAAAGAAAGCCAGATTGTAGAAAAAACTAAAGATTCTGAACTATCCTGAGTCTAGCTTTTTGTACATCTTCAATTTCACATCCATTTTTTATGCATCTCTTTACGTTCTTTCCTAAGTTATTACTTCTCCATTCTCCCTAGAACCATTCTTCTTTTCTTAGATATTTTCTCTGCTTGGATTTGAAAAGATTTTGCAACTTTCATGATGAAAGGTTCTAAAGTTATGATTATCTTTTACGCACTTTATTTACAGTTAGGGAACTACTTTCGTCTTACAATGAGAACATTTTTCATTTCTTTGTAGTATTCATTCATTCTGCCTTGTGCTAAAAATCTCATCCTTTATCCAAAAGTTATTATTATTCATTTTCAATATAGTTCTTCTCCGCCCTCTAAATAATTGAAGTCAATCTACTTCTGTCCTTTTTGGATTTATGCTAACGGCTATTGCCCACGAAACAATAGCATTTTGGTGAGTTACCGTCAAGGAGATCGGCCACACATCTAGACTCAAGAAATACTTAGCTTCTCCCGACAAAACAGAATCGAATTAATTTCTATCAAAAAATATTAGTGAGAAAAAGCCTTAAAATAATCAAGGGATAAAACAGGCCCAATACGATAAAATGCTTTATTCCGCTTTATTATAGTATTGTTATCAAGTGACAGACGGTATAACTTAGCTTAGAACGAGAATAAAGATAAAACTGGATTCTGTTTTTTGAAAGCCTTTGTTTTTTCTTTGCTATACGTGCAACTCACGATTGTCAAGGAATCACCTTAATTCTCATTTGCTCTCGGCCTAAATACAAAGGAATTTTCTTCTTTTAATGGGCTTGAGAAACTACTTTAGATTTTCAAAACTCGCTGTAAATTTATTTCCGAATGAAAATAAGACTTTGTTTGAAAATTTTGGAATTTTTTTGGAAGTTTTATCAATTTTGAAAATAAGACTATTTATTAATTAAAAAAAAATGTTTTGAAATGTTATAAATTTTTGAAATATGACTTTGTTTCTTTTGTAAAAAATACGAATGTTACCGTACGTGACATCCTAGTTAGCAACTTTTAAAAGCTCTACGGGAAACAACAGGTTTTCTGTGTATTAATTCGTTAGATAAAAACGATATATATTCATAATCACCAAAACCCATAACTACTCTTAGTCTCCCAAGGATTTGGCTTTATTTGTTAGGATTCCTTGGTAATACCTAATACAATACATTTACCTGCGCTTTATCTTTTCAAACAACGTAACGTTTACAGTTACAAAAGACAATAAAAGCCTTTTCGAGGCCATAATATTTTCGTTCATTTTCGGCCGTCATTTGCGCCGTCAGTTTCAATCAAAACGAATAGCCATTGAAATAACTCCGCAGCGGGTTCAACTTAAGCATTAGCACATGCGATACCTGTAAGATTGACACCTAGATGCACAAGTAATAACACATAAAGTATTGATTAATGGGGCTTCTTGTTTGCTTTGAGGCGGCGAACTTTGTGGTTTACCCTGTGGTATAATTTCAAACCGGGTCTATAATTCGCTCGACAGCTCTACAATGTACCACTCCCACGGCAAACAATGAAAGAAAAAAAAAAAAAAAAAAAAAACTGAACATGCTGAGAGAGAGAGCTTATTTCAAAGTACAAAGTCAGTTAAAAAAAAAACAAATAATAATGGTTTCGTGTTTCACAGCTATTTTTTGCGGTTCTGTGAGGGCGTTCAGGCTGATTAATAATAATTGGCTTTTGATTATGTTTTGAGAGCTTAACCAGTCGGTGCAAATTGGCTGAAATGACATTGACGACCACAATACTTCAGTCCAACGCTAATATTTATCCGCTGACATTGAAATTTAAGCCGTTAATTGAAGCATTGTCAGAATGAAGTCTGTTTTTATACTGGGGCTGAAAATGCCAGTTTCAATTCACAGTCCTAGATACCACCAGACAATAAAGTCTTAATAGACCTAAAATTTTTGTAACGTATATATTAAGCGCTTATTGGTGTGGTTTTGTGTCAGTTTGAGCACTTTGGTAAAGATGATTAAGGTTAACACTCCAAATCAAAACAGAAGCAAGTGACAGCTGGTCTTAGCCAAGCTTCTTCAATAACCACAGATGTGTTGGTACAAGTTGAGATTGACAAAAGAGAGTGTTCTCATGAAGAGCTACCACTCTTGTGATCCTTTTACTCAAGCAAACTTTTTGTGCGACGGCTGTTTAAGTGTCAGACTAATGCGACGTAAGTCGAAAACCTTTTTTAAAAAGTCAAAAAGCACATATAAGTGTAGTGAGCCCCAATTACCTCTATTATCATCTTACAGGTGTAATAGACAATAGCCATTGTTAACCACTCATGCGTTCGATTGCTAAACAATACTATCGACACTTGTTATTTGTGCGGGTTGAATGGCTATTGGTCCCGAAACCCCACCGCTCTTGAGTCAAATACAATACCAAGACGCGTGTATTTAGTACAAACAACACAGTTGAGTTGCGATGCACGTGTAAGTTAAGTGAGCTCTATTCTGCAACCGGAGAGACCGTTCACTAAGGCAAAGCACAGTCAAGTACGACAAAGTAAGAGGTGTAAAGACGAATACCCTTATCTCTGAACGGTTCATAAACGAAGTCGAGGTGAACGTCTTATCAAGTCACCAAGTCCGATACTCAGCTTCAAGCGGATTTGAAAATCTTCAAACTGCGTTCCGGCACCAAGAACTTCACAAAATGCCCAAGTCTTTTCTGTTAAAACGACGTTCTCATAACGGCTCAAATATTAAAGAAACTGACACGAGTGATCTGGTAATAAAAGGTAAACCCTTTATATATATTTCATTTCTTTTTTTGGAAGTATTTAGTTTGTAAAAAGTTTGTAAGTTTTCTTTTATTTATATATATATATATAAAAACAAACTTTAAGTGGAAAGTAGATGTCTGCAACAACAAGACAAGTACCTGTTCCAGTTCGCGTGTTCGTCATACAAAGAAGAAGAAAGAAAGAAAAATAAGGATTCAAATACGAAACTTGACTTTGAAAAAGTTTGCTATTTTCTAAATACTTCGGGATTTGTATCTTCAGTACGTACAATCTCAGTCTCTTGGAAGTCAACGCCCGACCTATAAATCGTGGCTTTAAGTTTGCTCATTATTTTGTCTTTTTTGAAAATTAATAGCAACCGTTAATGACTTCTCTTTCTTTTACAGCCAAAAGCACATCAATGACAGAAATGAAACAAAGGTCCATTTTCCCAACGTCAATGCCATACCATGAACAAGGATCCTTCTTACCATTTCGCCCCTATCCAAGTGCTTTCGAGGCTTACCACAGAGAGTTGAGCCGTAACTATTTTTTCCATTCAGCATTGCAAGAGATGCGCTATCCTTATCCAGTACCCATTTATCAAGGTCGAGCTTCATTCGTTCAGAACTCGTTCCAAGATCCCATTGAAAGAATAAGTTGCCCGTTGATTCCAAAGCAAGAGAATGCTCCCCACCCAATTTTTCAAGAAAAAGGAGATGGGAAATCTGAAGGGGAACTGGATTTTGCCAGGAAAACGGAAGAACTTTTCACGGCGTTGAATTTAGACGATGTGGATTATAAAGACGAGCCGTTGGCATGCAAGCAGTGTGGAAAAACCTTCAAGACAAAGTACACTCTTGCAATACACATGAGAATGCCCTCACATACGGGAGCTAGGCCTTTCGTTTGTGGAATTTGTGGCAAAGGATTTCGCTTGTCAAGCACTCTTTGCAGACACAAAATTATTCATACCTCCGATCGCCCTCACAAATGCCATCTTTGTGACAAGGCGTTCAATCGATCTTCTACATTAAAAACCCACATTCGCACTCACAGTGAATCAAAGGAGTACGTCTGCGAGACGTGTGGCAAAGGCTTCCACCAAAAAGGAAACTTGAAAAACCACGTCTTGATTCATACCGGTGAGAAGCCTTACAAGTGTCGCCTTTGTGAGAAAGCCTTCAACAAACTCTCGAACTTGAAATTCCATATGCACGTCCATACCGACAATTCACCTTATCGCTGCAGGTTTTGTAAAGTAAGTTTTACACGTCGCTGCGACCTCAAGTATCATATTGCGAACGTTCACCATGAAAGCAAATGAATTGAAAAACCTCAAGAATTCAAAACAAACTGATGACATTCACTTTGAAAACGTTTGTACACTAAAAGAATTTAAATATAGTTACTTATATTAAATGACTTACAAAGGCTAGCTAAACTTCCAAAGTAACAGCAAGCAAATAATTTAGCATAACATGCAGTATTATTGATTTTTGACTTGGAGGGAAAAAAAAAAAAAAAAAAAGAAAAAAAACTGGTACTTAAGCCAAGCGGAGATCCTTTGTTGGTTACACTTTCGTCTACCTATAAATACAAGTGTACCCGCATAACTAGTAGAAGTCAAGATTTTGAGTAGAATTATCTATTGATAAAGTTTACAATTGTTTTAGAAAAAAAATATTTTGTAAATATATTATTTGACAGTTTTAAAGGGAAAATATGGAAGCGGAAGTACAATTTCTGTCAATACGCTTACGACTATTTTAGTTAAAAGTATATATTGTACTAAGTAGTAGTTAAGATTTAGTACGTTTATTTATTGATAAGGTCTGCGGTTGAATTAGGAAAACCTTGTACTCGGTTGTAAATACATTAATTGTTCTGTTAAAAGAAAAAAATTGTAATTATATCTTTGCAAATGTCCACGGACCTTGGTTAAGAACAGTATAATAAACATTGAATTGATATGAAAAAAAGTACTAAGTAAATGGAGAAGAAATACTTTTCCATCCGATTATAAATATTATATTAAATACGTGGTTAGAATATTACAAAATTAGAAGGCAATTCAAAAATGTTTTGCAAAGGAATATGATAATATTTCGTTGTAATTTAATGCAAAGTCATTTTAAGTCGAGTTTATTTAATAATTATTGTTTTTAAATTAAGTATCCTTTCTCCGACCTACTTGGCACACCGGATGTTTGAAGAGTGTGTGAAAAGTTATCGTAATCTGTAGCTGAGTAAATTGAACTGTTAAAAACACTTGTTAAATAAAAGCTTTCATATCTGAAACAATGGTTTGTTCACCTTGTTCAAAGGCATTGTACGTATTTATATAGGCGGTAAATACTTGGCGTTTTGTAAAGAACAGAAGATGTGTTGGTGGCGCGGGGCGTATTAAAACATTAACGGCTTAGAGTAGCAAAATCCTAACTATAATGCTCAAAAGGGCAAAATACCATTTACAAACAAAGACCAGTAAAAATGATTTTGTAAAAAATTGTTATTCAAACCAACACCCAATTCTTTAACAACTCGGGCAAAATCGATTATGCAGTCGTTGAATTCCAATTATAATCAACACAAGGAAGGCGATTAAGATTCAGTCGCGTGCTTTCGAGATCAAACTGTCGCGGAGTTGTCAGTCTAGATCTGACAACGACGAATTGACGTTCATCCTCATGTGAAGTTAAGCACCTGCTTTTGTGTACATTTTCTTCTTTATTGAAAATATCAGACAGCATGTGGTAAACGCGTCCAATAGTGGCGGGAAAATGGAGCTCGCGTTTAACAATTTACGCGCCCCAGGAATGGTAATAGCTGTGCCTTTTCAGGTGTTTGCGACGCAGACTTTAGCCAATCAGAGTAAAGTTAATCTTTCAAAAAAATTAAACCGACCGACAAGCGAACAATAAGCAGCATTTATTTTTTACCCTGAATCAAATTCTTAATCAGTATTTCTAAGATTCCTTTAACAATTAATAATATTGTTTCATTAGAATTCAAATTTCTCCAACATCTATCAAGTAGCAATAGGCGCCTTAGGGACATCTTATAAACTAATTTTCATTCATCACTGAGCTAGTTGTTTAAGTGTCAGCTTTGTTTTGTCAACTTTCTGTGGCTTGTGTTAATTACTGAATGGAGATACAACTGCCAAACTCGGAATTGATATGTTCAAAGTTTTTGCGACGAAAAACAAGACAACTAGCTTTGCCAGAAAAATAATTCCTTTTTTTCCCCCCTAGAATATCTGAAAATCACTTCAGGAAAATTGTGAATGGATACCGAGTTAATGAGAAATAAATTTGACCGATTATAAGTTGAAATTGAAAATCAAAATAACACAGCTATACTTGGAGACAATTCAGATGCAACGATGTGACTAGTGACTTAGCGTTTTCTAAATACATTTGGTTCTTTTCGTTTTTAAAATTTACAAATGGCAGTTATAGAAACACGACAACCAATACATTGTATTGTTTTCTCCTGAAGCACTTGGAAATTATGTAGGTTCAGGTTGTTTTGGTCTTTAAGTTCCAAAAGAATAACGGAAGAAAACAGATGTAAACACTAAAGA
Organism: Entacmaea quadricolor; assembly: GCA_024752375.1. NCBI lineage: Eukaryota > Metazoa > Cnidaria > Anthozoa > Actiniaria > Actiniidae > Entacmaea > Entacmaea quadricolor. The sequence continues at coordinate 10,848 of JANTNT010215829.1, forward strand.
TGAAACTGACCACTGACTGTTTTTTTTTTATTTTTCACTGTTTCCTTAAATCAACTAAAGTAGCCCTTTCCTTTCTTTATTTCATCTGTACTTACTACTGAACTTATTTACCAACAATTACCTTTCGTACATCCCTTCATCCTCAATCTATCTTTTTTCTCAGCTGTACCCTAAGTTAGAGGTAACTTTAGTTATTTCCACGTTTACTAACTTGTTCTCTCTTACACTACTGCTACATCTCTCTTCACTAACTTTCTCAGTTTCAAAAGAAATTCAATCGCTACGTCTCTAGATCTTTTACTTACAAACAAGCTCTCTTTCTCGTTTTCTTTCGTTAATTTAGTTTTTATCGTTTCCGTATTCAATCACACGGTAACTCTTTAATGGCCAAAACTAACCCGAAACTCGACTTCGTCTCTTTCACTGACTCAATTGAATTTCTCCATAAACTCTCAATTTTCAGCTGGTAACATACTTTTGATTGTCCTATCACTCTAATTAACGCACATTTAAAAATAAATTTTATCTTTTTTCGCTAGCTCCAAAGGCTTACTTAAAATTCAGTAAAGTACTAATAGAGATGGATTATGAACAAACCACAAAAAACTGACTTGGTTCAAGTTGCACGAAACATTAATTACAATGCTGATCGAGCTTATTTCTATATCTTATTTGTATTAGGTTGTGGCGGATTAAGGGGGGTGGGCCACAGGGTGAGTGCACGTGCATCCCCCTTGTAGCTAAATAAACATATAACGTTTGTCTCTGAATTTAGAGCGAATTATTTGAAACAGTTTTTAAATTTCAGACGGATTATACTTAAGGTTACTCCAACATAATTGCGCGCGGATTTCTGATGACTTATTTTTGAGTCGCGTCTCCCGTTACGAGCCAATTTTGTAACTAGTATTTTTACATTTTGTGCTCTTGTGCATTAAAAAATAGTACGATTTCGGCGAAACTTCAGATTTTGGATAAATAAATTGTCATAATATTGTCTGCTAAGGTTAAAGAAAATTGTACCATTGTAAAATTGCGCCGCGAATTTTTGGTCCACCTGTCACACGAGCGAGTTAAAGAAACCATGTCTTAATACCCTGTAGTTATTAATTCCATTTCAGTATATTTACAAGATACTTTGTTGCATATGAAAGATAAACTTCCAAAATACGTTGCAACGCCATTCATTTGGCACTCTCTTACTGTGTCACAAATGTGGAGTAGCTCAGTCTTGATCCAAGTGGCTCATACCAGAAGTTTTGAAAAACTGCTCAAATATGTAAAAGGCCTGGGTCCGTCACCTAATTAGCATAAAATATGTATTTCTTCAGTTACTCAAAGGATATTCCACCTTTCAAACTAAAACTTTCTCAGATGCTTTATTTCTATGATTTCTTGAAAAATTCAGGTTTGTACGGCATAAGGTGAGTCACGTGACAAATCACGTGGTAAAGAATATAGAAAAACTTCAACTAAAAATGCGGGGCCGGATAGAAAGTAATCAAAAAAGTAACGAATAGGATGCTATCAAGCGACATTCATAGTTGTCTTTCAGATTCTGCCCGGAATGGTTGTCCAACTTTTAGTGTTTATTAATAAGGGGATAATTTGTAAAGCAGGTCACGTGACCAAGTCATGATTTTTTTATTTGATTCTTAATGATTATAAATCGAAATCAATTGATAACAAAGGTGATACAGTCGGCCCATTTTCAAATTTCTGTTTTTCCAGCTTTAAGGTTACGTGACCACTACAAGTCAATGATACCATGTGGAAACTCTTGAGGGACCTAACTGTTACTTTATGTCCAAAGTTAAGCTTTCAACGGTAAAACACGAACGAGATAATAAAGTTAATGTGATTTTGCCATTCCTGTAAAAACCCAGGCCTTAACATGCTTGAGTGTAATAATGTTTAGCGCGCTCCAAAATAGTAGAAGAGTTTGAATGGTTTTAACAATTAATGCCTCTAGACAGTACACTCCAAACTGAAACGTATAATTACAATTGGGCTTGATTTGCAAATGGTTGTGAAAAACGAAATTAAACGTGAAGAGTTCCATTAAAAAAATAAGCAAATCTTACGTGCTTGCCATATTTCTAGGTAAACTGACAAATGCTTGGCGTTAGCAACGGCTTTAAAGCTAAGCCAAAAAATATATACCAAACCAACCAAGGGCTAAAATTTGTCGCTTCGGATTCAGTGTTTCAGCAAAGGCAGTTCGTAGCTACAATGAAGTGTTTTCAGAGAAAAATACGCAATTATTCTAAAAAAAAGTAAACCACTTTTTTATGTGCCTTTTTAAGTAGCACAATTTCTAATTGGGGAACCTGAGAAAAACCCTCAACTGAAGCAAGGGAGAAAACTGACAATAGACAACTCAAGGAATCGAACCTGGGTTACATTGGCTAGAGGAGTCCAGGAATTAAACTTGGGTTACATTGGTGAGAGGAGTCCAGTAATCGAACCTGGGTTACATTGGTGAGAGGAGTCCAGGAATTAAACTTGGGTTACATTGATGAGAGGCAAGCACTCACACCGCTCCGTCACCCAGGCTTTCTTAACTTTCAGAAATTTTTCTTTTAGTGGGATTGGAAAGAAACTAAAGAATTTTCAAAAACTAAATAAATAAACAAATAGAATAAAAAAAAAAAGCCAAATATGTCCAAGAACACAAACAGAGAAGAGAAAATCGAAGAATAAGAAACTCTCAGATAGTTAAGATATTCTAGGAATTCTCACATTGAGCCGGTATGGAACAGCTCTTCAGCCTGTGGCCAAGAGCAATGAATTAATAATGATAATAATTGACTGCTTTTGCTATTTGATTATATGTACTTTCCGTAGGTCACTTCCGTTCCTTGGAATTGTTTTCTCAGTACTAAAGCACATAGAGGATATTCCGCGGCAGCGCTAAGATATGAAGAAGTTATCATCCAGTGTTGAAAACACTTTTTTTTTGTTTTGTTTTGTTTTTGGTAGTATTTTTGCAAAACAAGCGTCATCGATATCCTCACTAGTAAAGATATGGAAAATATGTGGCTTATTTCCCAGTAGATCACCTCATATCTTTATAATAGTAGTCAAGTGAATATCGAGGTATATTATATTTATGGTACTTCAGTAAATTTGAAAAAATACACTGTTTTCGAATTCAGTAAAAATATTATAATGTAATTGAAGGGAAAATAAAGCTTGTTTTCAACTCGTATAATCCATCCTTTCAAGCCTTCCGTCCGTCCGTCCGTCCATAGTTAATTCAAGATAATTTCCTTGGCCGATATATTTAGTTTCAATTTTCAGATTTTGATATTTACTACGTGATGACTGAAACTAGTCGCTGCTTCTTTTATCCGTGCCTGTAAGAGTGTTTGATGTCATTCAATTATAATCAGCTGACTGCACCTGACATTTTCTATTGTTAACTCATTATAAGATCATAAGAGCACTTTAAAATGGCTTCCGCTCAGAGACCGTCCAATCAAGTTGCTTCATTACGGAAGCCATTTAAGAGTCGCGGTACCGTACGCTTTACCCTGCTAGGCAGAGGCTATTTTTTGCCCCTCTGTAGGTCTGAGCGGCAGGCTGGAGGGGGAAAACAACTTTTCTCCCCCGACTTAACAGGACTAGAGAGGGCAGAAAAAGACCTTTGCTAGCAGGATACGTACACTGTCTTCCCACTCATACGAAACACAACTATCAGACACGTGCTGTGTGTTTTGAAATAGATATGTTTATCAACATAATAGCATAAAATAGAATAAAAATACTATGTATAACAATAATCTCGAAAACTATCTTAGATTAGTATGCACATGAGTATGAGATACACTGAATATATCAGGTTTTAGAGGTAAAAATGTGTCCTGGCATGGAAATTTATCAACCTCGAATAAAAAGCTAATGAGAAATAATGAGAAACTTTTGGTACAATGCTCAATTACCGTATTTGCCTTAAAGAAAAAAAAAAACTGTAGTCCGTAATTTTGGCAATTAAGAAACGTTTTAATAAAGTAGCACGACTCCTTATTCAAACAACATGGGGCAGAGAAAAGTCGCGTTAAATTCGTTAAAGTGAAGTCAAGCTGATCTCGGAGTTTCCTGATTATGAACACCTTAAAGCAAGACGCCCAGCTGTCCGAGCAAAAAGCCTAACCGAAAGACTGATTGTAGACGGGCATTGTAAAGACAAGGTAAGAGAACACCTACCAGGCCACACAATCCCTTGATTATCTTTGAAAACTGCTCCTATTCAGTCAGTATACCTGTACCATAAAGCTAAGCTACAAAGTCGGACAATGATCGTAGGATTCGGTTTAATAGGGACATCTTTAAAAATAACAAAGGTATGAGTACTGAAACCAGTTATAAAACTAAATAGGTTTATCTTTTAGTTATGCAGAATAAATGACATAAGGACAATGGACGTCATATTTACAGAACGTCAAGCTTCAACATATACCAATGATGTGTAAATGTAATATCAAACTGTGTGATAACTAAACCTTTGGATGATAACACTGTATGGAACTGAGACGGCCATTTTACAGGTCATTATAATATAGATTCGATAGTACGCGCGCTCTGATTGGCTAAAAACCTATGTTTTACCAGGTTATATAACATAGAA
>JANTNT010216161.1:0-15450 GCA_024752375.1 Entacmaea quadricolor
ATACATTCTCTGTATTTTAGGCAAATTATAAAAGATTGCTATTTCATATCTACTCACCTAAACTTACTGAAATTTCACAAACTCACTAATTTTGATGAACTCTTTCTTGTGAAAGGTTTATTTTATTAATAAGATTAAATTTGAGAAACTTGGTCCCAGTCCCTTGCTCGTTTTGCAATTGGCTAATATGGAGTGGCTATTCGTCCACTTAAATCTAGTTAGAATTTAGAAATGTTGATTTTTACGGTGGAAGGAAAACCAGAGAAAAACCTCGAAACAAGAGAGAGAACCAACAAACAACTCTACTCACATATAACGCCAAGCCGGAATCGATCCCAAGTCGATCCCAAGTCACATTGGTGAGAGGCGAGCGCTCTTACCTCTGCACCACCCTTGCTTACAGAAGCAGCAGCGAGGGGTTCGGGTTCACCCTTTCGCTAGAACCTTTATCCCCCGAGACTGCTCGCCCAACTAATCTCCTCTTCGATTCCCAACATCAAAACGTAATTGCTTTGTAGAGCTTGTAGATAGTGGATATCCCACATACTCTGTTGAATAAAACTATCAAGTGCTGGCTTTTCGTCTCACTGCGCGTACTGGGTGTATTTGCTTCTTTACTTACTGCACGACACCAGTACATATTCACCCGTGCAATCATGATTGAACTTTTTTTCGCTTCCTCCTGATCATTCGATTCAAGTTTACTTGTGTGAGGTAATCAATAAATATTTTACATTTGTTAATCTCTCGGATGCTGATTAGATCTCAGCCATGATCAATAAAAGTACGGACAAATAGGTGAGGTCAACGAGCGCGCCCTGCTTTCAGTAAAATTGTTGAAATCTTCAGTAACTTTTGGCGTTTTTTTCACTAGAAATCAACCTGAATTGATTTATAGAAGATATTACAGGGCGGCGCGAAGATATGAAGTTTACTTCGCCGAGTGGTGAAAAAAAGCGAACGAGTTAAATATTGTTTTCACACGAGAAGATAAACTTCATATTTTCAAGTCACCGTGTAATTTTCTTTTTAATACACACACACACACACACACACTTATAAAGTTTTTTTCGGTAACTTTTTTACAAAACAAGCGTCATCCTCAATAGTGAAGATATGGAAAATATGTCACTCGTATCCCGGATGTAGTTTCGTATGAAATATATGAGTGGCGTATTTCCCAGTAAAACACTCATGTAATAAAAAAAATAACTCTTGTGCTATGAACGAAAGTGGACAAAAGAAAAGGTGAGAAATATTAGTTTTAGCGAGATAAAACTCGAGAAAAAAGATCATCACCTTTTCGCAAACAAACTTCTGGAAAGTTCAAAAGGTGAGTTTTCAAGTGTAAGAACTGAAAGAAAATAAGAATTGGAAGCAGTTAATTTTCGATATGTAGTTATTGGTGATAGAAGACGTTAAAAAATGTCAAAAACTTTGCAGTGAAACAACTCGCTGTACTCTTTGTTCCAATTGAGTTTTGAACGTTTGACCGCATCTGTCATCAATAAGGGTTAGGGCAATCGAAAACTGCTTGCGATTAATTAAATGAATTGGTATTCAGGGGGGAAACAACTACCCTATGAAATGATAGAACAGCAGTAAATGCGTTCGGTATATAGGTATAGAAAGAGCAAAGAGAAAAAAATTATTAAGCCCCTTGGCGGGAATCGAACCCCATATCTTCGGTTTACCAGTCCGATGTCTTAACCACTACAAAGGGACAACCACGATGGAAGCGCAGCAGAACAAAGTAATGTACGAGGCAACCGCAGGGATCCCAGGGCATTGTTTTCTCAATGGGTAAGATGAAACAACAAATTTTGGTACGCTTGGATATACATTGAAATGACAGAACAGTAGAGTTTGGTATATAGATATATTCCCTTGTAGTGTAGTGGTTAAGGACGTTCATGGGCAAAAGATCCTCTAGACAGTTTTTTTAAAATTTTGAATAATGAAAGAAAAACATATAAGAAGTAAAAAAAGCAAATGTGGGTCACCGAATTCGTTTAGCCGCCACAGCGCGTGGAAGCTTACCCTTTTTGCAGTAAAATTGCACGAATAACGCAAACATGGAAATGTCAAGAAGATACCATATTTTGATGAAAAGCAAATTCTATGCCCCCACACTTTACAGAAGTCTAGTGAAGGATACAATTGCTTAGCATTTGCTTTTCGCATTACAGACTAGTAACATAAGTTATTGAGCTAAGAGTCTGCACTTCCAGCCTAAAAATTCTCTGAAATTGTATTCCAATCAGACAAAATATATAATTTCCATTTGATTCACAAGACAGATTTTTTTATTTTTTCTGCAAAGTTAGATGCTTTACTTTAAAACAAGGAAATAAAATAAGGGAGCTCACCGACTTCGTTTTTGAGTTATTTTCACATAACGTTTCTGATCGTAATAGTAAACGACATTTTCTGCCCTGTGTTGAATTTTGCTGAAGAATTTTAATATAGTGTTAATTTGGTTGAACATCAGGGGCAGTGTTTTCCGTTCATGGAGGCCGATAATGATATTCATTCATCTTATTAATACGAATTAATGGTTCGAAATACACATCTGCTCCGATGTGGTTTCTGGAGGTAGGTAGGGGGAATTGCTGCACGTGCTGTATTGAAAATTAATAAAACAAATAAATCCTTAACAATTTATTTCATCTTGTCACAATCTCATGTAACAAATAACGATACTAAAATCTATACAACAACAGACTCAATGGAGTAAAATGTGGAAAAAGTAGGTTCTAACGCAACTTGCTTTAAGTCTACGTGTACGATATCAATCTGTAGAATTTTTGTATTATCATTTCTACAATCTTTTTGGGTTCTTGAAATTGAATATAATATTGCTAATAATAAATAAAAATTAACCACATTCCATGCATTGCTTTACTGACCATAAACAAAGCACTCAATCGAGGCTTTAAGGTACAGATTTAAAAAAAGAGGGTCGCCCCCCCCGTCTGAACACTGTGATAGGATGAAGAAACAAAAGAATAATATAGCAAGACAAAACGAGCCATGCAAAACAATCACATGATAAAACACTCAACTTGTTATACATATATGTGAAAGATTCTATTTTCTTGCTCCATTATTCCTTGATTTCTTCATCCAATCACAGTCTTTGTTAAGACGGTTGTGAGTTACCCAAAAAAGAACTTTCAAATAACGTTACAGCGTTGTTTGAATACTTTGTCTTGGCCAGTGAACCAATTTACGGACATTGGTGAACCATTTTCCCAAATGTGCCAAGTTAGTAACCGACAAAGTGATTGACTTAACCAGTGAGATGGGTATTGGAGCCGTACAACAAAATCTAATAGTTAATTAGGGTCTTACCAACTTCTGTTGACTAATATCCGTTGCACGGGTTTATAGATCTTATTCACACGAGCCGATTTTATATATTACAAAAGCGGGAATCCCTTTGGTGAAAACAGCCTTTTCAATCTCAAAGATAATGTCCAGATCAATATGTCTGGATATTTTTTTTTAGTTTAGAATGAAATCCCAAAAAGATATCAAAGGTGATATTTACAAATTTTAGCATGGGATTTTGCCGTCTTGCGTACCGAAATTTTCCACATTGCTTAATTCAAAAGCTTAACCCATTCCTGTTAAAAAAGATATCTAAATAAGATTTTTTTTTTCAGAAAAATTAGAGCAAAATGATACGTTTTATGGAATTATAATGACGTTTTGAAACTACATCAAAACGAGGATGTGTACGCATGACGGCAAAATTCCATACTAAACTCTACGAACATCATCCCGGATATCTTTTTTGGGATTTTATTCTAAACGGGAAAAATTACACATTTGTTGATATGGACATGAACTTTGAGATAACAGAGGTTGTTTTCACCAAAAAGATTCCAGCGTTGTGATATAAAACCGGCTCGCGTGAATAAGGTCTAATGCAATCACTCTAGTTTATCAGTGTATATAAGCTGCTTGGAAACAATTGAGTTAATAATAGCACTTAGTTTAGTCATGGCTGTAGTGATCATCAGCTTCTACTAAAAATAATAAGACTCTGAGCTCTCGTATTTACTATATATTACTACTGTGTGTGAAATAAACCAGTGAAACAATAGCTCAGTCTTACAGAGAATGTTGATCTACTATTTTGTATTGAGTCTTTAACTCCTTTGATCAGCAGCAGACATTGCAAGCTCTTTGAAAAGACTTTAGTATTAGTTGTTTCACAAGTTTATAGCACATATATAAACTGGCCCATGCATGTCCATACAGAACCATTACTGTGTATAAAGTCTAAAAAATCCGATGTGTGCCCTATAAACAAGCCCTTTCGGCATCTATTGGATTAACTTGATAACAAAAACTGAGTCACGATAAAGACATTAGTTGTTTAAGAATACAAACCCCATTGGAATTAGAATAATACAATTAGACAGCTGTTAACTAGATAAAACACAAGTGTACTGTCTCATGACATAAACAACCCAGCTAGATTGTCTATGCACTATGAAGTTGACAAGATCAACCAGAGAATGTATGGAAGAAAGCTTTGGCAGGTTATCCTAGGGTATCTATCGTCCATAGGGATGGAATCCACGGTTGGCTGCTGCTCCTCTTCCAAAGGACTCTCCAGCACTGCCGCCTCCATATCCACCGGGAGCTGCTGCACTGCCATACGAATCATTAGCAGGGTACCCTGAGTAACTAGTTTCACCACCAAATGTACCTCTAGCTGGTCCATATTGTGAATCCTGTTGTTGATAATTGCCGAGTCCTGTAATACAAAAAAACATTGATGTTATAACAAGAAAAAAGTGGCATGGTTAAGATGATACTGAATTATAAAAAATTGGAAAAGCACAGGTGATTGATCGATTTAGGTGAATACAGTTTTTTATTGTTGTGACCCTAATAACCTAATAAAATTATTCCCAGTTAATTTAAGATTAAATTATCTGACAATGGGTGTGGCACAAGATAGGCGTTACTACAGCAACATTGTCATATCACTGAAATCAGGTTTCCAAAATTTCCCCTTTAGATTTGCTTGGAAATTAGTATCTGATAACTTAACATCCAATTCTAACTTATACGTTCTTTCAGTGAAGTAATACAAGCAGGGTTTTCAATAATAGGCGGCTACCGGCGGTATAGCGCTGCCTATTTTACCTCTTACCGCCAGTTATTTTGTGTCTTACTTAATAAATATGATTGTAAATTTTTTTATATAAAGTTGTGGCAAATCTTGTCATTTCTTCTCAATTTTCAGTACTAATTTTGATGCCAAAATACAGGAAATGGGCATTTCCAGGCTTCTAAAATTCAAAATATCATGGGGGGGAGGGGCCCTATAGCCCTGTTCAGGACACAGACACCTATTTCAGTGACTCAGACGCCTATTCAAAAAGATAATGAAAACCCTGTACAAGCTGTTTTTGAAATATTATGCACTCTAGTTCTGTTGTAACTTAGCTACAATAGCTTTTACATAATCTATTATTGATAAGGGTCAAGTAATTTTCAAAACAAGTATACCAACACCCGGATAGCTCAGTTGGTAAATCACCGGTCTGTTGTGTGGGAGAGATTGTGATTCGAGGCCAGACCAATACTCACAGTCTTAAAATAACTGAGGATAAAGTGCTGCCTTTGTATTGATATCTGCAAATGGTTAGATTTTCAAGTCTTCTCGGATAAGGACTTATAACTGTAGGCCCATTAGGCTTGACCTTAAAAATGGGACCTCGTGTCCTGTAGTGAACACCTTCAACCTATATAAGGTTGTAAAGCTAATAAATAAATAAACAAACAAAACTGGATGCTTATTTTACAATTAATTTTTTGGCTTTCACCTATTCCTTAGGAAATAAAATAACAAAGGTATGACAGTCATGATGGTGTACATAACAAGAAAGGCTAATTAATCTTTTGCTAACTGTGCACCAACTTGACAGCTGTCACATCATGCGAAAACCAAAAATACAATTTGGATGTACAGACCAATATGTCTTACCATATGCACTGTATGCAGCTGAATAATCTCCTCCACCAGATGCCTCACCATGTGATGGTACTCCAGCACCAGGTCCTGAAAGAGAAGAAGACGTTGCAGGCATCCCTTGGCCATAATCTGCCGATCCTGCTGGTGGTCCACCAGGGGTTTGGTAACTACCCCCATACCCTACAAGCATTATGACGTAGCATCAAAATACTGAATCATAAACTTTGATATCACGTCTGGGTTATGGCACGAATGTTGTTTAACTTGTCATTTGGATTGCTTGTTTTCAGAAGCTATACACAAAGTAGTTTGTTTACAAATATGACATTGTGTACAAGGCCAGAAAGTGTCATGCTGCATGACAAAATTTTAATCTACAAATTACACCCTGACCACTATACCATTACACCCCGACCACTATACCATTGCACCCCGACCACCACTCCATTCCAACCACTACCATTAGACTTAGCCATGGTTTTACACTTCAACAACTGTACTTTCATGTGAAGGTCTTTACCTGGTGTTGCTCCATATGAAGCTGCTGTAGGCTCTCTTCCTGCACCAACTCCATAACCAGCCATTTGAGGAGCAGTTCCATAAGCACCAGGAGTGTAACCTGCTGCAGTTCCAGCAGCAGCACCCATGGGCATACCACCTGCACCATACTGAGGGGTTTGAGGAGCTGAAAATTATATAATGAAAACACCAATTTAACACCATTTCCTATAAAAGATTGTGCACAGATGAATCCAGGGGCCCACAATGAAAACAAGTAACAAATGTCAACAGGTCTAAGGAAATATATGTATGTATTTAAACTAACTAAATGCAAAAATTTGTGATATATCAATGATTTAACTTAAGGTTATCATGTTTGACTTGTTGATTGAGATTGGGTTTGAGCCAATGAATATGGAGCGCTTCTTATTTTGCGAGTAAACTGTGAAGGTTCTTGGTCAATTACAGTGAAATTAGCATGACAGCACACTTTGCAGGGATTGCTGTTTTTGTTTATATGCTTGTAGATGTATTTACAGTCAAAGGAAATGAAGCATGCCCCCAACCCCCCTCAAGACAACATTATTCAGTTCATTATTTAATTTGTCATTACAATCTTCCATTAATAAAATCAAAACTTAATTCAAATTTGAACATGCAAAGACAAGCATGTAAGAGAACGTGTTAATCAATTTTTAATGGCTTGTTGTAATGTAATTGAGCTTATCACAAATTTGTTAATTTTCCTGTCTCAAATCCACCTCTGCCTGCCACAGGATCACTATTTGAAATTAATTTTTAGCCTGGAAGTTTGAAAAACAAATGAATTGAAAAATCCAAAATGAAGTGAACACTGTTTCATGTGTGACTGTAAGATGGACACAGGTACCCAAGGACCTTAACCACACCCCTGAATTAAAACATGTAATCCTCTATCACAGAAATGATCAAGACTCACCACCATAACCAAAGCTTGCACCAGCCCCTACAGCTCCATATGCTCCATATCCTGCATTAGCACCATATCCACCTCTACCTACACCAGGCATTCCTCCAGCTTGTTGGGGATAACCTAAAGAGAATTCATTACAAAACACATTAATATTTCATTATCTTCAAAACATATCCAACAAACAAAAGTCTTGTGGAGGGAACAATAGACCTTTCCCTAATTTGGTTGAGCAACCACCAAACAATGGTTTAAAGAAGAGGCAGCATTTGTGCAAATATTGTCTGCAAAGAACTACTACTGTGCTTATCAGTTGACTTGGAACGGCCATAGTTTTATCAATAAGTTTTATTGTAGAAACTATAAATTGTGATGTTGTCAAGGTCACATTGGCTTGTTACTGTGTAGACAATCTGCACATGCATCAACTCTGATTGGTTACTTTTGAACTGACAATCATCATGGCGTTTGTACGTCGTGACATTTTGATGTGCCGTCAATGCACGTGCAGATTGTCTACACAGTAACAAGCCAATGTGACCTGACAACATTATCATTTGATGTCACAACATAGTTTCTATAATAAAACTTATCAATAAAACTATGGCCGTTCCAAGCTCAACTGATAAGTGCAGTATCTTATGAGTTTATTTTTTTCTGTTTATGTCCAGTGGCACAACTTTTGCTTTAGAAAATTGTGCATAAGCCTCCATGAAATGCTGATTATCTCATAAACAAGCTCAGGACACCCCATTTTTTTCTTCATATTTGAAATCAGCATCAAATTTCCCTTCAAGAACTTGTGGTTTAAAAAGGTTTAAATCAATTTCCATACGTAGGCAGTCACCTTAATTACAGTATAATTGAGGTAAAAATGTTTACAAACTCATGTGGTCACACACAACCAGAAACATAACAAATTTTATTCTTTTGGCCTAAGGTGTCTTGATAAGTACTGTGTGGGTTGTAATTTTTCAATTTGAAACTACTAATTATATTTAAAAAATCTAAACCTCGGGCTTTTTTAACCCGTAGTTTTCTGCATAAATTGCTTCAGGTAAATCTGTTCACAAAATATCAATTTACCTTGTTGCATGCCAAATTGTTGAGGGAACTGGCCACGCCCAATAGCTCCCTGCATACCATGTACTGGGGTAGCAAGAGGGTTACTTTGTCCACCAAATGGAGTGGCTTTCATCTGGTTCATTCTATGCTCGGCCCTTTTGACTTCAACCTGTGTAACAAGCAAGAGAAGTAGTGTAAGTCTTTTATGGCAGGAACCAAATTTTTTTAAAAAAATCAATATTTCAAGCAGCTCACAACACATTACACTGGTAAATCACAACTAACAAATACAAAATCCCCAGCTACTGTAATTGGTATCTCATAAAAACTTAATTTTAGGTTGCACCTTGCCTTTTCATGCCCTATAATGTTCATGAAAAAGCAGGGATAAATTAATTAAAGTATTAAACTAAATACTCTAATTTGTATTTGAATTTGTAAGTTAATTTAGCCTAAAAGTAAGCTAAAAATATCTAGGTTTCATTAGCTTTCTTTCGCATAATATGATCAAAGTTAAAATAAATTAGTTTTATTTGAATAATTTATTTTTCAATGGAACTAAAATGAAATTGCTATTCCCCTTTTTGTTCTACAACATTCTTTTATACTAAACAAAATAAAAAGTGACAGTGACAAGAACTACAAGAGCCAGCAAGCACAGACACAAGCAACATTAGAAACTTCAAGGAAATTAGACATTTGGAAATTATTTTGTAGTTTTTGGACCAAAATAACTATACAAACAAAGTCTTGTATACTTGTAACGATTTCAATTCTTTTTAAAAAATGCTTTCTTTAAAAGCATATTAGACTTGAAGTTTCCCCACACTAGATAAGTTTGAAAGAACCCTGATCATGATAATATCTACCAGTTAACTGATATAATGTATTCATAATAAGATCTAAATCTCAAGCTACATCTATGACGCAGAGTTCTTTCTTTGGTCTTTTTTACATAACTTTTTAAAATGACTGCTATCCAGGTGGTAGTTACAAAGGTGACATACAACAACAACAACAACAGCAGCAGCAGCCACAACAACTGCAACATCAGAAATAATAACAGCAGCAACAACAACAAGACAAAAAGGACACAAATTTTGTCTTGCAGTTCTATAATGTATGTGACTTTGAACCAGCTAACATTTAAAATGAATATTTTTGAATCATGCACATCTCAAAACAAACATGAATTTTATACTAAAACTTTGAAATTGCACTTGAATATTTTCACAGTCAGTTCAATAAACTGGTGCCAAATACAATATAGATCTGCAACAAGTTATTACTATAGAACTCTAACTACACCATTTTTCCATTGATCTGGTGAAAGTGCATATCAACTGCCTTGTTAACTGCTTCCTTTGAATCAAATGTAACAAACCCAAAGCCTACCATAATATAATAGAATAGTAAACACGTTAATTACAGGGTGTCCCTCGCTGGTAGATATCTTTTTTTTATAATCCAGGATGCAAGAGAAACATAGATAATTAAGATATACATGTATAACATATACAATGTGATGGTTGTAAAATGATAAGCATTACCCAGGATTTAAAGAAAGAATATACAGAAGGTTGGCTATCACTGGATACCCTGTATATATATATCATTTTAGGACAGTACTATAAATGTTACCCAAATTTGCATTGGTTACCCAGAGTGGTTCAAAGATAAGGTGGGACCATGTTTACAGATTTATCCTAACAGTACTTCATCAAATCCCATCTCATTTGGAACCTTTATTCCTTGGTCACTTAAGCAAATTCAGAAAGGTCTATTGATGAGGTAGTAGGATAGTGGAGCAACATACATGTACAGTAACAAGAAGAAAGGAACACAACATCAGAATGGTTTTATGACAACAATTTAGAAATGGTGATGATCAAATCCACTAATCAAACAAACATGGTCCATATTTGCAACATATCACAAACTGTGAAAACAGAGATTTCCAGATCACCAAAGAATCTCACAAATTTTACTGTGCAGTCAAGATTGGGATCATACTAATTTGAGACCATAAAATATTGGCTTAAAACATTTATACAGAATATTAAGAGCACAGATTATATGTAGTTTAGGTATCTAACAATAGAAATAAATTTGCAGACCAGAAGTGTTAAATAAATTAGTCTAATCAGTTTAAATCTTAATATAGCAGTGGAAATGTTGTGTCCAGGAGATTTAAAGTAATATATATGAAGCTAATACAAAACTTAGAGTACTTATGTGTTTTAAAGTTAGAGGTAAATTAATTGTTAAAGCATACTAATTTGGTTTCTTTAAGCTTTCTTAATAATAACAAAGTTAGGAAATTTTAGTGATAATTTTGATAGATTTCTTAAAATACCAATGAATGTCTAAAACCACACAAAGGAAACACCACAAGAAGCAACAACACATAGACATTGAGATTTAACATTCTAAGGGACCATAGGAAGGAACTAGATTAGACTAAGGTTAAGAGCTTAATAGATGTAGTAGAGCTGTATCTAAAATAATAAATAAAATCACACTGAGTTAGTACTAAATACATTGTTAACATAAGGCATAAAGCATGATGACGTTGCAATACCTTTAACACTAGAAATGCCCAAATTAAATAGCATTTTCTAACCCTAAATTTATCAGTTATCTTGGAGATTCTAGGAGTTGGAATTTGATAAAAGACCAGACATGCCCAATGCTGGGTTTCACGTGACATCATTTCCGGTGTCGTGCAGAATTTTTATCACTTTTTCAAAAGAAAAATACTTGGTTGAGTGCACATGGTGGTCAGTTTGACCACCATTTGAGGCTTATAATAAGATTCAGTCAGCTGATTGAAACCCAGCAATAGAGATGTTGTCTGCCCCAGCAACCATCCAATGTAGAAGTGAAGGTGTGTTTACACAAAACTGATGCACATGCCATAGAAGTAGAATTGGATTAAACTCCATGGTTTTAGTAACAGTATAATAACGTCACCATGCATATAATTTAGATTATACTCTCCCCAACAACAATATATAGCTTTAATAAAACAAAAATGATGAAATAACAATGAAGTTCTCAAATTTGCTTCATTTTTTCTTCAGTGTTTATTCTCCTAAAGTAGCTTACACTAATACAAGGAGATTTTTCTTATGTATGATTTTGGTAACTTTAAATATACAATGTCTTCAACGTAATAGTGTATTTGGCAAAATAAGTGGGTAGTTGGTAGGATTTATTTAAAGTAGAGCAATAACACATGTGTATTTAAAATTGTTACTAAAAAACACCCACTAGCTTTGGAAGGTTACAATTTACTGTAAAGTTCTAGTAATATCCTATATAGTTCAGTTTTCAATGATAATTTTGCTACACAAGGTAATTGTGATAAAATAAGATTTCATTTGTAAATCACTTAGGAATAATATTTTGTATAAAAAATCTAAGACATTTCTTACTAGCTTTTTTATCATAGGCTTATTGACACCTTTAAGAGAAAGAGGTCACAATTTGTAGGTTTTTTATACAAAATAATTCCATTCATGACTGTTCATAACTGGTATATGAGTATATGTGATTAATAGTAATGAACTCACCTCTGAGTTTGCTTGTTGTTTTATCAGCTATTAACTGTACATTCTTTACCTAGAAAATCAACATATTATAAATTTAGCCCTATACTTTAGTTAATTTCATGGTAGATGACAGATTCAAAATCATATAACACAGAAGCTAACCAAAGATGACCACAGGAAATCAGTAATTAATGTGAATATAACAAAATCACAAATATACATAGTCAGATGTTCACTTTCAACTGAATTTATAAATAATATTTCTGATTCCAGCACCCTTTTCAGTCTTAGCTTTTGTTCTATGATTTTGAATCAGACAATGATTGTGAAATTACATATATCTATTCAAACAATATAAAAACAAATTAAAGTATAGTAAGATAAGAGCAATCTGATATAATCTCAATTATAAAAATGTTATAATCAGATCTAAAAATGATCAATTCCAAGTTATCAAATTGTCAACTCCTTTACTTTGAGTCTTCATTAGATATCCAAAAGATCTGATTATAAATTTTTTATAGTTTTAAAGTATAGTAGTAGCCCTACTGTAATACAGATTTTTTACTACTGAAAAAGAGGGAATTTCAGGAGTTTCCCATTTTACAAATGAAAAGATTTCAGGGGGCATAACTTGTAAAACATTTTGCTTTAAGTGTTAACCCTGAACACAATGTCAGTAATGCAATCAGAACTTCTTTTTTTTATAAAAGATTTTCAGTATTTTGAAATTCTTTTTTATCCTTTGCTTGAAATATCACCCAAACTTAAAGTACAGTAGTCAGTAACAAATCTCTTTTTTTCATGCTGTATGCATATAAAGATATTGTGTTTCTGTATATTGAAAAAGTGAATAAGGAGCAGTGGAACTAGTAACTCACCCAATTAACTGTATTGAAATGAGAACATAAGATGCCATTCTATTAAAGTCAATACTTACCACTGCAAACTCGCTGAAGTACTGCTTTATGTCATCTTCTGTGGTTCCAATCGCAATACCACCAATAAATACCTTTAAATCATTATTGTTTGCTTTTTGCTATGGACAAGAAGCAGAATGTTATTAGTTAACTAGTTTAAGAACTTAGATCTCTTTAACTAGGTAACTAGGGAAATGTTTCACTGGGGTTTTCCTGTTTCAGACCCAGCACAATTCTCTTTTTAAATTAAGAACAACAATTAAAGTATTAATTTACTTCTATTGCACAGATATATTGTGCCTTACAACCAGAGCTTAAAAGAGTCAGTAAGTTGCCCATTCAAACTTCACAAAAGGCTTAACATTGAAATATTCACAAATACATAACTGTACCTGTGCTACACCAGTCTGCAATGCTTGCCCTGGTCCTCTGGGTACAGCAGGCTTAGGATCAATCTAAATGATTGAATGCATAAACTATTAGTTAGTTACATAACCACTAATTTGTGTGAACATAGTATACAGCTGGACAACATTTACATCAATTTAATTTTCCACAAGTTGTCACAGTTTTGTTGGTTGTATGATAGTTCATCGTGGTATACCCTCTTATTTGACAAGGGCTAAAAACATTGCTTATGCACCAGTCAAAGTAAAAAATCACCATCCCTGGACCATTTGATCTCATTTCTTGGCCAGGGAGGGGATATTGACTGGTGCATACGAGTGATTAGACTAGTAAATTGGACCCAGGGATGGCATGTCTAAGCCTGGATTCTATCTGATCACAGACAATCACAGGATTGCAAGAATCAAAATCAATTAACCATACAATAAAAATGCTTTACACGTTTCCAGTGGATGCCATAATTTTGGGAAAACTATCATATTATGGTGTACATTTTGATTGCAAAATCATAGAAGCTCATTCACATGATTGCAGATGATCACAGGAAAAGAACCCAATTCTATTTCTGTGATCATAATTGCAGGCAAGTGCTTCCATATAATGGCAGCCAACCACTAGTGATTGTCTGCAATCACATAGAAACCAGAGAAGTGGGTGTTGTAAACCCCCAAGTTTTGGCTTGTCTCTCTAACTTACATTCTTTCCATCAAGATTATGAATTGGCGTATTGGTAACCTCCTGGACTGTTGAGGGATCACTAAATGTAACAAAACCAAACCCTCTGCAAAGAACAAGACAATGAACATTCTTGAAAACCAGTGGCTCACTAGTATACGAGATAGCACAGGAGACAGCTAATCATAACACAAAATTACTGCTATTTACATTAGAGCTTTAACCGTGCACTTCTTTTTTTCTTTTTGAGGCAACCCAACATTGCGTTTCTAAAGTTCAACAACTGATCAGTGCTCACCTTGAGTGCTTTGTGACTGGATCTGTCATGAGAACGCAGTCTACAACTGGTCCAAACTTCTCAAAGTATGCTTGTAATTTTTCTGAGGAAAAACATTCAACAAATTATCTATAATTGTCTAACGAAAACAAATGTTTCTTTTAAAGTTCACATAAGCTTATCCCAACAAAAAATATGAATTCTAGTGAACACTAAAGTAAGCTTATTGCCAAGCGTCAACTGAAGCTTTTTTTTTGGTTCGAGTTTGTCGCAGTAACAGAAACTATTAAAACAGAAAACATATAAGCTTACAAAGAACTTCATTATAGATAAATTAAATATATTTAAGGTTTACCTTTATCTGTGGCAGGACCCAAACCTCCAACAAAGATTTTTCTACGAAAGACAAAAAAACCTCGTGCTTAGTGAAAAGTCACTTTGATGATAACTTAAGTCTTACATGTATTTTAACTAAAGACAAAAAAAAGAAACTTCAAAAGCTATACAGAGTCATTTAATACACTCCTTACCCAATATCATCACCTTTTCCTGATCCTCTGACAGGCATTTTTGAGTATTTTCTGGGTTAAAAGTTTATAAAATGCTGGAACTCTTCTCAATATGGCGTCGGGTCAAAGACTGAAGCACGTTGCTGAAATACCCGTATGTTGTACCGAGTAGCACTCTGGGTAGGATAAAGAGGTTACTCTCAGGGGAGGGGACAATTAAATTGCACCTTTTTGCCAAAAACGATTGACTTCGAAATACACATTTTTGAATATAAAACTTGACAATTTTAAATAAATTTTTTTAGGACTTTTTCACCTACATATCTTAGTCTAGAAAAACGAACAGACAAACTTTAGTGGGCTTAGAGTTACAATCAAAGTAAAAAACAGTGAACACCTAAAATATGTCTGAATGTTATGATAATTTCACCAAAACGGCTAAAAGGGAGCATTCATTTTTTATAAGGGGGGGGTGGGCCGGAGGAATCTAGGGGTGGATCACTAAATATCTATTAGTAGAGCGCTCGCCTCTCACCACTATGGTCCCGGGTTCGATTCCCGGACTCGGCATCATATGTGAGTTGAGTTTGTTGG
>JANTNT010216271.1:0-19099 GCA_024752375.1 Entacmaea quadricolor
CTTATTACACAAAAGAGGGGGGTAGCGAAAACCCGGGATAGAATGGGACAACCCAAATTTTGGGGGGGGGGGGAATCACACACTAAAAAGGTTGAAAAATCTTATATTTTATTTTTTCTCCTATACATTTATTAAAATTGCTAATTTTTTTTGGGGGGGGGGCTGTTTTAAATCCTAGCCCTTATTTACCTACCTAGCAGATATTCAACTTTTTAATCTCATTATAAAACATATAATGATTTACATAATATTTCAAACAC
The DNA here is from genome assembly GCA_024752375.1 of Entacmaea quadricolor. Lineage (NCBI taxonomy): Eukaryota > Metazoa > Cnidaria > Anthozoa > Actiniaria > Actiniidae > Entacmaea > Entacmaea quadricolor. Next base: position 261 of record JANTNT010216271.1, read on the forward strand.
ATGAGGGAGTGTTTCCTCTGATTTCAAAATGCCGAGAAAGGGGTTGAAAAAACAAGGCACAGCCAAGTTTTTTTAACCAACTTCAAGGTGATTTGAAATTGGAGGAAACACTCTCTTGTGTGTTTGAAATATTATGTAATCAATTTTATGAATAATTTGTGAAGAAATTCAAAGCTAAAGTTGGCTTAATTTATCCAAGTGTTTGAACAATTTTTCAAAACACTTCATGGCAGTGATTTCCTTTGTTTTGTCCTCATTGATTATTCAGGAATTTGAGAAATATCATGAGACTTTTCAGCAAGTTTGTTGTCTTGCTAAAACTCAACAACGTCTTTGAGTCACCTGTCATGTGACATTTCTAAATTTGACTCTATGCTTTTGGAAATGTGAAATTTGAAAAGAGCATCCCAAAATTAGAAAATCAGGAAAGTTTTAAGCAGTTTTGATGAATAGTGCTGGTACAACTATAGAACACCCTGTAAATGATATTCATGATATTCATCCTATTGTGTTAATGATGCAATTGCAATTACATTGTTCTTGAAGGGATTGACTACATGATTATCCTTTTGCAAGGTATTATAGTCATTATAGTGCCAAAGTTACCTACATGCAATTGAATTCAGCTTTTTTTTACAAGGAAATGTATTTTGATGGGCAACAGCTTACTCTCCAATATACATTTCTTTGTAAAAAAGTTTATTTATTTATATTATATACATATCAATGGGATACTTGGCTTCCTCTGGTGTTGAAAACTTAATGTCTTTCACATATGAAGATATCGCTGTTGACATTGCCGGGTTTCAGGCTATGAGTGCCTGGAGAAAATCCCTTAATATGGTGGTAATCAACACAAGACCCACATAATCAGAAAGAGCTCATCTAGCAATACAAAAGTCCAAATTTTTGTGTTAATCAAATCAATATTGAACAAGATAAAGCCATTCAAAACCTATAAAATTTACTAAGAAATGTATTGATTGGCAGACAAGCTGTCCAGTCTTCCATACATTTCTTAGTAATTTTTGGAGTATTTGAATAGCTGGATCTCATTCATTATTGACTCAATTAAAACCAAACTTTGTGATTTTGTGTAGCTCAACGAGCTCTTTCTGATTATGTGGGTCTTGTGTCGATTATCACAATATTAAGGGATTTTCTCTAGGCACTCACAGCCTGAAACCTGGCAATGGCAACAGTTTTATCAGCCAATCAAATGTAAAGTCAGGCTAACATGGGGGTTTTTCTTCATTGAAATTCCATCCATATAGCTGTGCTCACTAGTGAGATATTGAGCTGAACACTCAAAGATAAAATTTGATTCTCTGCACGCCCATGTAATATCCTCTATATATACATTCAGGTCAATGAAGTCAAGCCTATGACTAACCAGAAGTCTTCAGGTCGATGCTGGATCTATGCCCTTCTAAACTGTATCCGCCAAAAGTTTGTACAAAAGATGAACTTAGATGAAATTGAATTTAGTCAGCAATATCTTTTCTTCTGGGATAAGATTGAAAGGTCTTACTTCTTTTTAAATAACTATGTTGAGCTGGCCAAGAAAGATGAAGATCCAGATGGTCGTTTGATGATGTATCTGTTAAGTAACCCAATGAATGACGGGGGTCAGTGGGACATGTTGGTTAACTTAGTTGAAAAGTATGGCTTAATACCAAAGTCTGTCTGGCCAGATTCACACAGTGCTGGGAGCTCTCGCAGAATGAATGGTATTTTAAATAGAAAGGTATAGTACTCTTAGAGGAAAGTTATTGATTGGAAAATCAGAATTAATAAAATTGAAGTCTTTGTGACTACATTAATTTTACCATTGTTGGTAGGGTATGTAAAATATATCCAAGTGTTTTCCTGTGATGACATGGTGGCCATGTTGCTGTACCTCAAAGCATTCATCATTAGCTTCTCTTGTAACATGAGGTACACCAACATGGCTCCAATTGACATTTAATTATCCAGGAATTGAGTGAAAATGCTCTTTTAGGGGCAAAGAGAGATTTTGACAAGTACATTGAAGGAGGGCTTCAAAAAACTTTGTTGTTTTAATTTTATTGATTATTTAATTTTCTTGTCAACAGCATAGAGAATATGCTATGGTTCTTAGAAAGATGGTTAAAGATGGTTCCAGTGAAGAGGAAATTGAAGTAGCTAAGAATAAAATGATGGCAGAGGTATAAACTATTTAAGTTATAGTATATCTTTACAACTTATTGTATACATAGTCACACAGAAATTATAATTAATAACTTTTATAGAAAATGTGAAAGGGATTGTTCATTGTGGAATATAAATAATAAAGGATTATTTTTCAATTGTCTCACAATTACGATCATAACTAAATGAATGTGACGTTTTGACCGATACTGCTAGTCTTCATCAGGCGATGGTGTAAAATATGCCATCATAGCAAAGAAGACTGTCCACATGATCTGCCAACGAGTATAAAGGCAAGCTATCATCCAGTCTAAACCATTGCCTGATGAAGACTAGCAGTAGCTGTCAAAACGTTGCTTTCACTTAGTTATGATGGTAATCAGGAGACAATTGAATAAGTAGTAGATACAATATGAGTAGCAATGTTGTATATCAGATACGTTGTTACGAATGTTGTATCTCACTTATCAAATGTCTAGGTTAATTCTTTCATGTTGTACTAAATTTTTAAAGAAACATTTAAATTTGACTGAGAAAATCGAAGTTAAAGTTTATGCATATTAAGACGATTTTGTATCTGATTTACAAATCTCCTTCATGCTTATGATTTCTATTGTGTTTTCCTCATTAATTATATTCCTGAATTTGATAAGTATCCTTTATTATTTAATAAATGTTTTTAATATAACATATCATTAGGGACCGGTCATAAAGTAAAATGTAATAGAAGGAAGTAGACCTCCAAAATTTAATTTTCAAGAGGCAGCCTACCCCTGTGTGAAGGTCATATAATGATCAACACCTTATTACATTGTACACAATTGAAGCAGATTAAATTTTTACCGTGATCCTACACCAATAAGTAGTTCAATTTTTCATGGCTAACCCCTCATTAGAAGCTAAAATAGTGACCAAACAAAGTATACTGTATGAATTGCTTTGACCATTTTTGTAGGTGTACCGTGTTGTTGCAATTGCTTTGGGTAGTCCTCCAAGCTCATTCACCTGGGAGTTCTATGACAAGAGCAAGAAATATAACAAGATAGAGGGTTTGACACCTTTGAAGTTCTACAATGAACATGTTAAACCAGTCTACAGTGTTCAGGATAAGGTAATGAAGAGATTAAATTTATTTTTATTCAATTTATTTTTTGCTAATTGCTTATTTTTTTGTGTATATTTAGCAGTTGGATGATAGTTTTTTGTGGTTGATGGTAAAAATTTACATTGTGGTTATTTTTATTAAAATATAATTGTTGCTATTGTCGCTGTTGTTGTTGTTGTTGCTGCTGCTGTTGCTATTGTTGTTGTTGTTATTGTTATTAATGTCTAGACTACAAGCAGTTCCTTCTATTTTCCTTGGTCTCTGTCCACACTGTTCTGTCTATGTAAGATCTCACTGAGTAAATATTGGCCAAGAAACAAAAATCTCTAAACAAGGGGTTGGGAGTAGGGGATGAATGAAAAATAAAGGGACTGCCACCTTTACTGTTTGTGATGCATGTCAACTGAATTTCCTGTTGCACAAGCAATGGAAAATTGCAGTTGGTTGATAAGGCAAAAGATTGATGAAGTCCCGTCATGTGCTGTTTATGGTTTACAGCATGCTTGTACATATTGGCAACCTTTTATTTGTCCCCCCCCCCAAAAAAAAAACATTTGAATTTACTCAACAAGACTGCTACTTTCTTTGGACTATTATTACTTCAAGTTGCTTTACTTTTAAATTTAAATCACCATTAATCACTTTAAACTAGAAGGAATTCTTCATATTTGATTTGCTCTATGAACACAGCAAGAATTCAAGAATTTCATGTTTAAAGGTCATTAGTGTTTTTATGAATCACTGAATAAAATGTTTGCCATTGTCCTTTTCCCTTCAATATTGATGTCTTCAAACCCTAATAATAGCTTAGTTAAGTTTTTTAAATAACTATTATTTTTGAGGGAGATTTTTTTAAGAAAAGGTTTATTTAGTATGACTGATTTAGAAATGTTGACTGATCAGGAGAAGCATGCTTTTCAAGATGAACTGAATAATTATGAGAAGGCAGAGCAAAGAAACATGTTACAAACCGTAAAGATGGCAGTATCTCTATTTTTTTTTGTTCCCTGGGTCTTTGTTACTTGTCCCTATTCTTCTCTTGGCAAAGATTTGTAGCAGCAAGAGTGACCAAGAAAAATACAGAGACTGCTCACCAGAGTGAGCATTAGTATATTATTTTGTTAATATTTCTGTTAAAGATCATTTGAATTCATTCATTCATAAATATTTCTCTTTACATATGGGTGCTTTTTGGTTTTGCAAGGTTTGCATTGTAAATGACCCAAGGAATGATTACAACAAGTTATACACAGTAGATTACCTTGGGAACTTTGCAAATGGCCGTAAAGTTGTGTATTTGAATCAGCCAGTTGAGGCCCTAAAGTGCTTTGCTGCTGCATCACTCAGAGATAATGAGGTATGTTTAAACTTTTTTATTACCATGGATTACATGTACCAAGAAGTGGACCATGTGTCCTATTGGTAATAGTGAAGAATCTGACTTGAAAATCCCTGTCGGTAGTGTCAGTAGATTGTTGGTTTCTTATTGGTAGCTTGTTGGTAATTTGACAGTGGTAGGTTGTCAGTAGGTTGTTGGTAAGTTGTTGATGGGTTGTTAGTAGGTTGTTGGTTCCTTCATGATGAAAACAGACTTCTCGGTGAATATAGGCTTTTATAGTCAACGATGAAGGAACCAATACTATAACAAATTAACAAGTATTAGTCAGTGCTCATATTAGTCAGCACTCCCATGGATGGAGATGCTTAATTTTTAGCTCTTCAAAATCCATTTTAGGGCTTATAATATTTAACACTCCTATTCATAACGAATATTATGCTTGTCTATGGAAGAAATTTCCTGATATCTAAAAGCTTCTGGTGGAAATTTCTAACTTCAGGCGTTCAAATCTCCCGCCAATGTGTAACAACTCAAAATGCTCAACAACTACAACCATTATACCATACTATATGGAATTGTATGAAAGCTCTGGGGATCTTACATAACTTTCGTGGTGCTCATGGAAGCCGAATAACATCTACCACTAAAACTAATAATACAATTTCTACAAGGTCTAAAACACACTTGCAGAATTACAACCTCATTACTATTCAAGAACCAACAACAATCGATATGGAACGAAGTGACGAAAGAAGTATGAATACATTAAATCGAATACCAGTACATATTGCACCAAGAAATGCAACTAAATCTTGTCATCAAACTGTGAATCAAAGTGTCTTGACCAAATTCAAGCACTAACCAAAGACCTATGATATTCCTGTGATCCTCTCAACGAGTGTAAGATCTATTGCAAATAAACTTGATGAATTACATCAACTTGCATTGTTTAGCAACATTGGTGTGATTTGCATAACTGAAATTATACCTGGCTGTCATCTAATATTCCAGACTCTTGTGTTGCTATTCCAGGATTTAATCTATTCTGGAAAGATCGTACTGTCTCTTCTGATGGTGGAGTTTGTGTTTATTTAGACCAACAAATACCGTGTAAACTACTTAATTCATGTGATGAAAACGTTGAGTCATTATTGCTGTTAATGCAACCATTTAGTTTACCTAGAGACATTACCTCCATCATTCTTGGTGTTGTCTATCACTCAATGTGCAACAGCAACCCAGAAAACATCATTCTGAAAGACCATATACAAAACAACCTGGACAAATTGCTTACAAAACAACCCAAACACTCTTGCAGTAATCACAGGTGGTTTCAATCCTACTGCAACTGGGATCTACCTTAAGGATATTACCCAACCTAACACCTTAAAACAGCTCGTCACCTTCAAGACGAGAGATACTGGGACCAAATAGACCAAAGCTTTTCACTCTATTTCAACTACCTAAAATAGGATCATCTGATCATTATACAATTCTCGCTAAACTAACAACATCACTACCTTACAAATCTACCATTGTCAAAACCAAAGCTCGTGACACTTGTGATAGTGTGTGGCATGCTTTTGGCCGCAATACACATTCAAACAACTTTAAATCAGTAAAAGACCATCTACTACATAAACTTTTACCAGGAATGGAACCAGGGAGCATAATTACAATTTAAGAACACAAATTAGGACAAACATTATCTATTCTATAATCACACTGTGTGTAGAACAAAACAAAGTCTAGATTTTTTCATGTTTAAATATTCTTAAATATTATCCATCTGTCTGTCTTATTCTTGACCAGATAATTATTTTAGACTTTTTGTGCTATACTGTATATGTTCATATATTATACACTATACATCCATTTATATTATATGCATATATTTTTAATATTCTTATAATCTAAGAATAGCTCCGTTATTAGAATGTTTATTAGCAATTGTTTGTAAATAATTTATTAATTTTAGCTTTAGTAAATCTATGTAAATATAGTTCATTAATTCAGTTTTATACTGCAAGAGAGCTTAATAAACTATTATTATTATTATTATTATTATTATTATTATTATTATTATTATTATTACTATTATTACTATTATAAGTAAAATAGAGTCAGTCAGCCATGTTATTGATATTCATTAGTCATGATTGGGACTTTTCTCAATATTGAACTACCCCTGGTTGATCATAAGAACATTCTGTGAGTAGCTGGTATTATTGTAAACATCAGCTATTAAAGCTTATTGTAATGTCTCTGGTCAGTGGTAGTTAGCGTCCTGCAACCCTAATGGTCAGTGGTAGACTCTTCATCAGTAGGTTGCTGTTAAGTTATCAGTAGGTTGTTGGTATAGGTATTCAGGTTGTTAGTAGGTTGTTGGTAGGTTGTTAGAAGGTTTTTGGTAGGTTGTCAGGTTGTTGGTAGGTTGTCAATAGGTTGTTGGTAAGGTTTTTGGTTATCGGTTGGTTATTGGTAGGTTAGTAGGTTATTGGTTGGTTGTTGGTAAGTTGTCAGTGACTTAAACAACACATATCCTTTGAAAGAAACCAGGGGAAACTCCTACAGTCATATAGAATGACTCTTACAAATAGTGACTCTTACAAATAGAGTGACAGAGATGCTTGTTGGACCTAAAAAGTACTAAGCATTATCCTATTGTGTGTGGCAACACGTGATTTTTAATCCTAAATGGTACCAGCTAATTAACAACAAATTTACCATTTTTTTAGAGCAGATCCAGGGGGAAGGTGGGGGGTTGCAACCCCCATATTCAACTCATTTTTTCCCCTTATTTCTTCTTGTCTTTATAATGACAAAAGTGGTGCTCCCTGTTGTAAGTAGGTTTTGGATCCCCCTTTTAAATATTCTTTTGGACCTCCTTTCTTTAAAAAAACCTGTATCTTTCCTTGATTATTAAACAGGTTTTGTACGGGTTTTGGAAAGTCTTGGAAAGTTTTGGAAATTGGTAATCACTTTTCCAAAACCTGAAAAAGTTTTGGAAAATTTATTTTTGACTTGCTGGGCTATGGAAAAGTTAATAATTTTATTGTTGGTTGTCCATGTTCTACCTAGTTAAAGCTGTCTTCCTTGTAAATCACAGAAGATATTGGGCCATTACATTTAATTTTTGTATCCCTGGGGTTGAGGATGTCGATTTTCTTCTTCTGACCCCCCAAGATTTTCACTTCACTTTTTACCCCCTGGACAACAGTCAATTTTGGAACTTAGACCCCCTGATGATTTCCCTCAAAGAATTTCTATTTTGTTCTCCCTGACCCCCAGGATTTCCAGTAATATTTTACCTTATACCCCCAGGATTTCCACTTAATTTCAATCCTAATACCCCCAGGATTTCCTGAGGTCCTCAACCCCTGGGGGTGCAAAAATTAAATGCAATGGCCCATTTTTGGCAGCACTACGCTGGGTGTACGGCATGTGTCAAACATTGCCTGCTGGAAATAAACAGTACAATACTAAATGTGCATGTGCTGCCATTGGTAAATAAATGTTGAATGTTATTGAATTTATAACTTTAATTTTTCCTTTTTGTGTAGTTTTGGAAATTTGAGTCTGTAGGTTTTGAAAAGTTTTGGAAATTTTTACATGAGATCCTGTACAAACCCTGATTAAAGATACAATCTTTGAACACCTTGAAAAGTTAATGTTGTTGTTGTTGTTGATGATGTATTTTGTATCTCAGGTATCTTATTTACTAAAAAAACACCCTTAAAGGTACCAGCTCAGTTTCTGGTAGTCCAATAAAATTTGACACCCTAAAAGGTACCAGATCACTGATCTTGAACCCTAAAAGGTATGACAATCGCTGTCATTTTCTAAACAGAATCTGCCCACTGGGGAATGAAATCTCAAATAATACTGTTTTCATTGCTACATGATGGTCAAGACTTGTAAGTTGGGCCAGATTACTTGCTTTGGATAGCCATCAAACAAATATAATAATAAATATAATTAAATATATAAATATAATAAATATAAACATTTTAAAGGATTCATACTCATGTGGGAATCAGTCATATCATCCTGACAATATGTTTTATAGTTTAATTCTGCTTTCAGAAATTTGAAGGCAGCACACAAAATTATACTTAAAACAACTAATTTAAACACAGATATTGGATGATCAACATGCCAAAAGGATAATGTATAGTATACATAGAACTGAATTTAATTGTTTAAATCTAAAAATTGTTTGAAATCTACATCAAATGTTGTACGTATACATATATGGTAAAAAAGTAACATTTCCCCACATGTAAAGTTTGGGTTATTTTTATATTTCTATGGAGCTAAGAAACCAGTTTCTACCTAAAGGCAGGGAGATAACTTGCAATCATTTCCTATATATAGGTGAATAAAATTATTGTATCTGTATATCTGTATAAATAAAATATTCTTCCTACTTCGGTTTGATTGATGGCCAACCAGTGCAAGTACATAATCAGTTGGACTCGTGTCTTGACCATCACATAGCAATAACAGTATTCCTCTGTTATCTTTTACAAAGGCTGTTTGGTTTGGATGTGATGTTGGTAAACACTTTGAAAGAAAGCATGGAGCTCTGGATCTTAAAATGTAAGTGATTCAGCCATTATATATTACTATATGTCTACTGTAACTAGGGTCACTTTGACAACCAGAACCAATCAAGATTTAAAGTCAATGAAACAATGCATTTGAACTTTAAGGCACCCCAATTCTAGCCAATCAGGAGCAAGTAAAAAAGCCAAGATCTGAATAATGTCTGACAAACAATTTTGATGTTATCAAAAGACCGTGGTAATGAAACATTGTGATTGGCTGAGTTCAAGATTCTTTTGATTGTGATTTCCCATGATTGGCTCAAGTTTTCACTCTAAATCTTGATTGGTTCTTGTTGTTCCTCTCAACAGATTTAAAAAATTTTTCGTTTGCAGTTTTTAACAATAGATGAAAACCACATGCATTTGAGAAACTTTTACTGAACCATTTTTGAACTATTCAAGATTAAAGACTAAAGTTTTGGGGAACAAAATTTTGAAAAAGGCAATTGGTAATTGTCATTCTTATATTGCACTCACATTCACAGAAAACCCTTTTAAGCCTCCTTAAACTGCTCCTTGAAATATGCTTCCAACTTTTTTGGCCTACAATTAACATCCAACAATGTTGTGTCTGATATGTTGAAAGCATTTGCACATGGTGTTGGGTGTTGAGCATTAAGAGATGTGCAAGTTGGTGGGGGGGGGGTTGAATCTTGTTACACAGTAGGACCATTTGAATACATTTATTAACCAGCAATGCTGGCCAACAACTTCCAGGAATGTTGGATATTGTTGTATTTGGTAGTGTTTGCACCTTTACTTGCTTTAACCCTGCCTGAGCATCTGCTCTACAGACATGTAAAGTTAGATTATCAAATAAAAAAATGAAAAAAAAAAGTACTTTGTTTAACAAGGGTAAGCACTAAATAGCTGAAACTAACAAACCGCTGGCCCTTGATTCCTGATCAAATTAGAATTTTGAGGAAGGAAACCCCTGAGAACTAAGAGAAAACCCTTGGAGCAAGGGAGAAAACCAATTAATTCTACTTTATTTATGTCACTAATAATTATTCTTCCATTGGCCGACATCTTAAAGATATCCATTCTAAAGAAATGCAGTACAAGATGGGATTACCTCATTAATGAGATGTTGTACATATATGTCACTAAGTCTGACAATTGAACACAGCTAGTCAAACCCATAAAAGGAGAGCTCAAACAGCACACATCACTACCCAAGCTTCCCAGAACATTGTATCACATTATTTTTTATAATTAAATTATTTTTCTTGAATTCAAGAACCTTCAAAACTTTCTGCCGTATATTACCTATGATTTTACTAATAATCATTAATAAAAGGGAGGGTGCAATTGGGCACATTTACTGTCATGGGGGGGCTGTACACCCTAACCCCTCTCTAAATTCAATTCTGTTCATTTCTTATCAAATAACTATTACAGTGCATTTCATGATTATGTGACCTCATCAAATTTGGCACCAGTTGAAAACATGCGTTTACTGTAGGCTTCTGTAACTCAAAATTATAATAACTGAATGCAGTCTAAGTGATTTGAACCCAATAAAAATATTCCAAACTAAGAGTTTGTTATGTTAAGAATAACTTTGATTGATGGAAGCCAAAAGGCATGTCTTAGGCACCAAATTTGTCAAGGTCACATAATTATGAAAGACGTTGTAAGAGTGCTACAGTTGTTATTTAGTGCTTATTTAATGCAACAGTTCTTATTTGATGCAACAGTTCTTAACCTCTCATATATATAGTTCTTATTTCAAAATCCTGCTTTTCTTGTTTCAGTCATAATTTCAATTTAGTATTTGGTGTATCTCTGCTGAGTTTGGACAAGGCACAGCGTCTTGTTTATGGTGACTCTCTCATGACTCATGCTATGACGTTTACAGGTCTTTCATTTAAGGTACTTTCTAATTTAGAGCAGTTGTGCTATAAATGGGAAATGTATAGTACCATAATGTGAATCCTAAATGGCTTCTGCTCTGCCATTAGTCTTTGACACTTAAATGAAGTTCCTATCTATCTATCTACCTACCTAATCAGAAAGTGTTGCTTGAATATGGAAGCCATTTAAAATGTTAGAGTCAGGATGCTGTTTGTTTCCCATCCAGCACTAGTTCCTAACGCGAGAAAAACAAATTAAATATCATTAAATATCATAGTACAGTTTGCATATTGTGAGTATGAGCACCTACTATAAACACATTAAAGCTACATATAAAGCATAAGTGAACAATATAAGCCATAGCTTACTGAGGAAAACGTATTTTCCCCTATTTCTAGATTTCGGGAAACTACGTGAACTAGTGCTGGATCCGCCCCTGAACTGGTCTATGCTTAGCCATTTGTAAATACATCTTTATCCTACACCATAATACAAAACACGGCCAATAATTGGAATGCAGGAAAGCCTTTGTAAATTCATCAGTATTCATTCCACTCTGTCAGTATTCCACTCTATTTTCTATGGTGTGAGATAAAATACCTATACAATGCTTTCTCTGCAGGCATACCATGAAATATCCAACTTGTTACTTGTATTTCTTTTGTATACATATATACTTGCCTAAAGGCTTGTGTGTTCAAGAAGAAAATACAAGTGATGTGTGGGATATTCCATGGTGTGCCACTCAAAAGCATTGTGTTATGTAGATACATTATTTACCACATCTTTGTTTTCTCCATAAAGGACACAGCAGAACAACCGGGAGATGAACAGAAATCAGAGGGTGAAGAAATACCTGTGACTTTGAAACCAGTCTCAACTTCAAAATGGAGGGTTGAGAATTCCTGGGGAGATGACAAGGGAGACAAGGGATATATAGCCATGACAGATGACTGGTTTAGTGAATATGTCTATGAAGTAGTCATAGACAAGAAGTATATCCCTGCAGATCTTCTTGCTGTTTTGGGACAGGAGCCAGTGGTACTCCCTGCATGGGATCCCATGGGGGCACTTGCTTGTGTTCACTGTCAGGAAACAGCTGAGGAGCTGAATTGAGAAATTTGACTTTTGTATTTAAATAATGCTTGGGAAAAGAACAATGGCAAACAGCGAAGACTGCAGCAATGTATGTTTATGTTTTCATAGGATTTTTTTTGGAATCTCTTGAATAATTTTTGTATATTCGTAAGGGCCTGTTTACACGGTAGAACTTTTCCCCACACCTGTCGCATGCATTCTGCTGACGCCATGCTTACAACACTCTAAAACCTCCTTATGACTGTAGTGTACGAAAAGAAGGTTTTAGCACTTTAAAAATTGTTTAAAACTTTACGACAATCGTAAGTCATCGGCCTTAAGGACGGTACCTACCATTGTTCACGCGCATCTCGTTCTGCGCATTTTGCGAGTGATTTTTACAGATCCGCGCGTCGGTCACAACAATCCTGTAGTAAGCTTGTTTCCATCCGGCAAAATATTGAGCTGTTACTTATCGTAAAATTCGTAGTGGTTAATGGTAACTTTGACTTTTTTTATTGATTTGTTTGTCTATCGAACTGAAGAGTGAAAATGAAAAGACTAAAGTGCCCATTTAACCTCGGCAAAAAGGATTAGGCTGCTTGTAAATAAGCTTTCAAAACTACTGTTGTTAAAGTTTGCGAATCCAAAAACCATTCGCTGGCAAACTTTTCAAAATCATGAACTAATGAGCACACTTTTGCAGTAGTCAAAATGCGCAATTTTGCAAGCCCTAGCTGGCCTACGGTATTAACCAACGAATTTGATCAACTTTTTTCGTGCAGTTTCAGTGTTTCTAAACTATACTTTATACCTTTGAGCTGCAGCGTATTACTGGTAAGGTTAAGGAATTATGGTCAACATTTTTTATGCAGGGTGGCCCATTCAGCAACAAGGCTGGTATCGAGAGGAACCCTGCTTCTACTTGAATCTTAATTACAATTTATAAGTTATATAATTAAATATTTACTAAAAATATTTACGATTAAAATTTAAAGTTACACCCCACCCTGTTGACACTAATTTAATTAAAGTGATTATAAATAATTAAATATATAAGAAAAAAAGGAAAAAAGCTTTAAAAAACATTGTTATAAAAATAATGCGTTAAAAGTTTTTTAAAGATTAAGATTAAGATGACACTAAGAAACTCTGTTTTACAAAATACCGTCACGTGTTTAGGGCCCGAGCAAACACTCTGAAACATGTTGAGAGCGTTTGCACATTGTTGGGTTTTGTTGCAAGTTGTTGGACGAACTTTCAAATGTGTTGGGACCGCTTGAACACAACCACCAACGCTGACCAACAACTGACTTAAGAAATGACGATACCATTATCGTGTTTGCCATTGTTCTGATTCGAAGCATTATTACACAGTTATTTTCTTTATTTTTAGCAAAATATACTCGAACAGATATTTTCAATTTCACTCTTTAAATTCTAGGAATGAAGGAGATGCTGGGGATGGTCATTGAAGGGTTCTAAAAATAAAACAAGAACATGCAACAATCTAAATGAGCTCTTTTAAAAGTCGGAAAAAGAACGCGAACGGAAGTTTGGACTTGCGTCTCATTTGAGCGCCATCCTGCAAGGACTTGCGGTAGCTTGCGTTGACTTGAGATAACTGAACTTGCTCAAATTTCTTCGCAAGTTGAAGCGCGTCGCGTTTGAACGGTATGAATGCAAGTTACCTCAAGTACAACTTTGGCTTGCGTTCCCGTTTGAACAGGACTTTAGGCTCTTCCTTGGTGTAAAAAAACTTTCAACTGACGTCACAAATAAGCTGTTGTAAATGTTTCTGTGATCTCAAAGAACGGTACAAGTGACGTCAGTTGTGAGGTGTTTACACCGAGGTAAATCCAGGCTTTACTATGTACTTTGAAAAACCACATTCAAACTATATTGCACAACAACTCCCCCCTCCAAATAATTAATATAAACAACTTTTGCACAGAATGAAAGCATGAAAAGAATACTTTTAGCGATTTTCTTAAATTATTTATTAACTGGTTATTAATTAAAGGGAGCACATGCACAAGGCTCAGAGACTGAAGAAAATCTGGTACGCGCGACCTACGTATTTTATTCGTATTTCATTCGAGAGAGTGCCGAGTGCACGACATATATACGCCACTTCTCAACCCGATGTATTACCTCAGAACAGAATTATCGGAGGCACTGTGATAATATATAATTGTCAATATGGAACCTCGAATGTGTAAGCGAAATTTCTAAAGACCCATTTACACGAGCGATATTTGCAGTGCGATTGTCGCGCGACAATCGCACTGCAAATATCGCACGTGTAAACGAGCCTTTACACGGGACATCGCGCGCAATTCACGGGAAAATGGGTCGCGCCCGCAACTCTGAGCCCTGACATGGGCTAGAGCAATTTGAAGGAGCTTTATCTTCATGAATTTTGTTTCTCCAAAAAATTCAACAATATCGAACTATCTCACCTTGCACCAAACGCCCTGTAATTTTCTGAGCAGTCACTTATTACAAATTAATTTTTGCAATGTAAAATAAAATTTTTGTCAGATGATTACTGTTGCGAGTTCTTGAAATGACACTTTAACGTTTGCTCAGTCAACTGAGCCAAAATGTTATTTTAAAATTAAACGATTATAAAGATACAAGCTGCGCAACTTTGAATTTAATTTTGATGTTACAGGGGAGATTTGCAACGACTATTCAGAAAATTGTTGCGTGGAAAATCGTAAATCGCCTCGTGTAACATCACCTTTACACGAACCAACTTGACAAAATTCGTCAGGTTGCAAGATTTTAAAAGGAGATTCAGAAACTTGAAACATGTTGCCGTGAGAGATGCGCCCCATGTTGCACGAGAACGAGTCGCTTACTTGATGGGTGAGCTTTTTTGGTTTACCGCGTTTAGAAAGTCGAAACGAGGGTGTTAAATTAATGAACTAGTACTTATACTTGTTCTAAAAAAAGAAAAGACACAGACGCAGATACAACCTAACTTTTTGGAGAATACTCAAGCGCGGATCCCGCAGAGAGATGATTTAGGTGGCTAGCCACCCTCCACAACCCCCATTTAGATTTTTTAAAATGTATGTCCTATTACTCTCCTGGGGATAATATACATGATTTGTTAGCGATCTTGTTAACTGCCACACCCTTTTAAAAAATTCTAGAACCGACACTCGTCCCCGAAAACAAACTTAGGAAAAAGGTGTTGGAGTACAATTCTAAGAGTAGAAGTGATAGCAAGCCTTGCACTTCAAACTTACTCCGGCAAGCCTGCAGTAGAACCTGCGCATTAAAAACCCTACAAATTCCAGAAACAAGTTCCATATTAAAGATATCTGAGAAAAATGTAAGCCCAACGGTTAAAATGATATCAAGTTAATCCAGTTTATTACAAATACGTTTCTTTACAACCTAACAAGCGAATGATAATATTAATATGTAGAAAGTAGAACTTCATTATATTTCTCTAGTCCTGAAAGTAACACATTGACTAGTTTCATTGGAGACCCACGAGAAATGTTTATATTTCGTCTTTCTCTTAAACTATTTACCATTAAAATCTGATTTTTGGTTTCAAAGATATATATGATACCATTGGCCTTGTTCCAAGTCTCTCATTTTGCATTTTAGCGCGAACAAAATGAAGAGTTGGCGCGTCCGCGAGTTTTTTTTTCCAGCGCCAAAATTCCAGTATTTTATATCGTAACCGGAAGTGCAAAAAATCTGATACATAAATTCAAATATATGCAGCAAAGAAATGACAGGTTGAGCTAACTAAAGCTCTAACCAATCGTTCACACGTTAGTTAGCGACGCAACCTAGCCCCGATTAAAATTTCTAACATTTGCTGCGGCAAGAAAAGTTTCCAGATTTGCAACACCAAGTACCAAACGATCAAACTGATACGATGTCGTCGGTGGAAAAGTGGTTTATTTTGCTGCGCTATTTATATGGACGTTAACTCTTCGTTGCCTACATACATGCCTTCGTTGCCAACAGTTTTTAAAACGATAAACTTGGTTGACTGAATGATAGCTCACAGAGATGAATTTATCTTATTTTTTCTTTGTTAAAAAGACTTTACAGGTTTTTGGTTGGAAAGTTTCGTTTGCATTAACAGTCCTAAAAAGGAAACGAAAAAAAGTTTTAGGACGATTTTTAATGAGGTGTTTATATCGTGAACGACCAACTCCGATTGAAGATGTCCCTTCCCTTCCCCTCTCACCCTCAATGCAAAATCACAACTCATCCTGTCCAGTAAAAAAGAAAGATAAGAAAATGGCTATACATGACATATCTTCAGCTGTCACCCAAATGACATGATTTAACATCACATACACACAACTTCTGAACACACGAATCGAGTTATTCAACAGATATTTATGTGTTGTTGACAGGATTTATCTCTTCGGACTGTCACTACCACTGCTACTATCACTGCTGCTATCACTGCTTGAGTCGTCGCTTGTATCTTCACTGCTGCTGCTACTAGATTTACTGGATTGGCTTGATTTACTGGATTTGCTTGATTTTCTGGATTTGCTTGATTTACTGGATTTGCTTGATTTACTTGACTCACTCGACTGACTGGAATCACTGTCGCTGCTCTCATCACTACTATCGCTGTCGGATTTGCTCTCCTTTTTCTGTGGAGAATCTTTGTAGTCTTTTTTAGTTTGTTGTGATGGTCTTTTTCGTTCTTCGGAGGGTCTACAAAAAAGAAAATCCATTATATGATAACCAAATTTACCAATGAATTCCAGAAAGATAAGAAATGACGGGCAGAATGAGATAAATTAACTATTAAAATAAACGGATCGTTTAGGTCAATCAGTTATACTTTTAATCCCCTTCCCTGCCAGCCCCCTACGCAGGGAACCCATCCAGCAGAAAATCGTCTTTCAGACGGTATATAGCTCATTGCTGCCTATTGATAATACAACTTCACACAGGCCCGACGCAGCGGAGGGGCACAGTGTTACAGCTGAATTCTGGCGTCCCAAAACAAATACATTTTTAAAAATTTAAATCAGTGGTCATGCCGATGCCCCCAAACCCTAGAAAACCTACAGAATTTCACCTATCTGCCTACCCAATGTCAAATACGTTGCTTAGGGACTTCAGTTTGACTAGAGAACCCATGAAAATAAGTGATCAATGAAAGGCTTCGTAAGAGGTAATCGATTTTAAATTATCAAGAGACAAACCTTTGTCCTTGTGTAGTGGGACTCCTTTTGCGAAGTGGGCTGTGTGGTGGTCTGCTATCTTGCTGCTTCTGAAGGTCCCTGGAAGACTTTACAGGGCTCAACGAAGACTCTTTACGTGCCAGCTGCTGTCTACCAGGACTTCCTCTACGAACTTGTGACCAACGCCTTGGTGGCGACGAAGAACTCTGTGTGGGGAATGTGGAATAGCTTCGAACAGGACTTCTACTGCGTCTCGGACTGCGGCTTTGTGATCTTCTGTTGAGATATTGCCGTCTGTTAAACTGGCGTTGGTCAGGGCTGTTAGATCTGTCCCTCCGCCATCTTCTTGGAGAGGGTGATCGATCTTGACGTCTACGGCGCGGTGGGGACGGGGTTCTGTTGTAGCGTCGTGGGGGGCTTCTGCTTTGCTTTCTCCCGCGTGGTGGGCTCCAGCTAGGACTTCTCGCCCTTTGAAAACGATTCGAGCCTCTCCCTGGCGGGGAAGAGTATCTACCACTTCTTCTGGGAGAGTACTCTTGTTTTCTTGAGGGGCTTAGATTCCTTTGTTCGGGTGATACACTACGACGTCTCTCCGTCCTTCTAGGTGGGGATATACTTGGGTTATGCAATACGTTTCTAGCAGGTGACACGCTACTTGAAGTACTGCGCTGTCTTGCCACTCTTGCATTTGAAGACCCACTTCTTGGTTTCAGTTCTTGCATTCTTGGTGGTTGATTTCCGTTTTCTTTGTAAGCCATGGGTAGCGCACGCTGGGGTGATGGACTCGACTTTCCCTGGCCTCGTTCTGAAGAGCTACCCTGCCGCCGCCTGACAGTATGATTGGCAGCTCGTTGAGCTTGATCTTCATCTGAACTACTCGACTCCGACTCTGAACTAGAGCTCGACGATCCATCAGAACTTTCCTCAGAAGAAGATTCAGAGTCGGACTTCGGCTTTTTTGTCTTTATGACCTTTTCTTTCTTCTCATTGGTCACTTGTTTTTCTCTTCTAGTTGGAGATCTAGATGGCGGGCGTCTTCTCTCTGGACTTCTACTGCGTTGAATTTCTTGTGGTTCCGGCTGAGGTTTGGAGGGAGGAGTCTTTTCTTTTAGCCTGTTGTCCTGTTTTTGATGCTGCTTTTCTTCAGAGTAAGGGCGCCGAGGTTCTCGTTTTCTCATAGTTCTTTCACCGGGTGATCTCGAATCCCGATCTCTAGACTGAAATTTTCGCGAAGTTTGTCTTCCATCGGGTGATCTCGAATCACGTCCATGATCTCTATTTTGAATCTTTCGCGAAGTTCCTCCTTCGGGTGATCTCGAATCACGTTCACGATCTCTAGATTGCATCTTTCGCAAAGTTCGTCTTTCATCGGGTGATCTTGAATCACGTTCACGATCTCTAGATTGCATCTTTCGCAAAGTTCGTCTTTCATCGGGTGATCTTGAATCACGTTCACGATCTCTTGATTCCATCTTTCGAAAAGTTCGTCTTTC
>JANTNT010216271.1:19199-39837 GCA_024752375.1 Entacmaea quadricolor
AAAGTTCGTCTTTCATCGGGTGATCTTGAATCACGTTCACGATCTCTTGATTCCATCTTTCGAAAAGTTCGTCTTTCCTGGGGTAATCTTGAATCACGTTCACGATCTCTTGATTCCATCTTTCGCGAAGTTCGTCTTCCATTGGGTGATCTTGAATCACGTTCACGATCTCTTGGTTGAATCTTTCGCGAAGTTCGTCTTTCATCAGGTGATCTTGAATCACGTTCACCATATCTAGTTTGAATCGTTTGCGAAATTCCTCTTTCATCGGGTGATCTCGTTTCACGCTCTCTAGATTGAATCTTCTTTGAAGTTTCTCTAGACTTTGACTTTGGAGTTTGCCTTTCTTGTGAGTGACGGCTTCGCCTTCGTTCTCTATCACCACTATAGCTTCTTTGTTCATCTTCGGACAAACTTCCACGCCTTCTCAGCGCCGGAGAATCTTGTCTCTGGTAAGCTTGTCTTTTGTAGTCTCTCTCACGTGATTGAACTGAATTCTTACGGTTTCTTCGGAATTCAGGACTCCGCCTTCGCTCCCTTGGAGAGCGCTTCGTTTCTCTTCTGTCTGGAGAATTCTCCTCGCTTTCCTCTCTCCTAGATCTCTTTCTCCTTTGAGGTGATTCGTCGCTTGAGCTCGATCTATGTCGACGCGCTCTCTTTCTTTCATCTGGACTTTTATTTCTTTTCCGTTTTTTAGAGGTCTTTTCTCTGGTCTCCTTAGTCTTCCTCTCTAGAACCTCATCACCAGCCAATCTGTAACAGTAAACCATTCGAATAGGTTAAAGTGGCTCTATATAGTTTGTTTTTATTTTTATTTGGTCTCTGAAAAGCTGATCCCCCAGTTTGTACCTCATGAAATTATCACCGTTAAATAAATATTATATTTTCGAAAAATTGGTGTGGCATGGAGATCGGTGTTATCACAGTGACGTTGTCATGACACTGATGATAGTGCTGTTTTTACCGATGCTAGACCAAAATGCGCCTTGTTCGTCTAACTTAGGTCTGTTGTCAGACCGTACAGAGAAAAACTTAGCCATCGGTCTTGAACTGCTGTTTCGCTGAAACGAACGCAAGTGCTAGAACATGATGTTTGTGATATGTTAATTTTCAAGCAAATCTATAGGGGAAATTTTGTAAAAAAAGGCGGAAATCTAACTTCATGGATGTGATGGGACGCGTGGGTGGCGTGGACTGCTGCTAGCGTGTTACCTCTGACCGCTGAAGTCCAGGGTTCGACTCCCGAGCTCCTAACTTATCCAATACTTCCAACAAATTTATGCATAGTATTGTATTCTATTTTACTGTATTGCATCCTTCTCAATATGCCATTTCCGAGACACGCTCCAATTACCCTGAAGAAGAGTTTCAATTCGAGGCTTCGTGCGAATCACATATTTGCTGTATTTTCGAACGGAGCCTCGAATTGAAACTCTTCTTCAGGGTAATTGGATCGTGTCTCGGAAATGGCCTATTGTATTACATTGATGATCAATTTTTATGTGGATACATAGCTATTAATTATGGTGGATATAATCAAGGGTTCCCAATTATCTGGAAAAGTAAAATTCCCTGACTTTTCCCTGACCAAAAACCATTTTTCACTGACCTACTTTTACAGTGCGGCTACTAAAATAGGGGCCACCTAGACAATGAGAACCAATCGAGATTTAGAGTGAAAACAATGCACAACAACTTTAGGCAATTCTAGCCAATCAGGAGCAAGTAAAAAAGCCAAGATCTCAACAATATCTGACAAACAATTTTAATGTTATCAAGAGACCATGAGAATGAAACACTGTGATTGGCTGAGTTCAAGATTCTACTGATTGTGATCTCATGATTGGCTCAAGTTTTCATTCTAAATCTTGATTGGTTCTTGTTATCAAAGTAGCCCCACTTAGAGTAGTTGCACTGTAAAGAAAAAATTAAAAACGATTTTGTGAAGGGTGACAAAAATTCCCTGACTTTTCACTGACTTTTTGGGTGAATTACAAAATTCCCTGACCAAAATGAAAATTTCCCGACAATTCCCTGACCTTGAAAAAAATCAAAATTCATTGACTTTTCCCTAAGGGAACCCTGATGCCATTAAAAACACTTAAATAGTGCAATGAGCAGTGCAATGAGCAGTCCGAGTTGCGATATTCGAATGTGCCTGCATGCACTTATCATGAATTCCTGACCGAAAAATTTTAAGTTACCTCTGTAATTTCTTCTGAATACCACTTGTTCTACGTTGTTGTGGACTTTGACTCTCAGATCTTCTTTTACCCCTTTTCTTGTGTTTGTGTTTGTCATCAGAGCTACTTCTTCTGAATTCAAATAATAGATATACTTAGAAGTACGCTATATAATTATGGAAAGAATAAAGAGAAAAATAACATTAAGGCCTTGGCGGGTATTGAACCTCACATCTTCGGTTTACTAGTCCAATGTGTTAACCACTACACCACAAGGACCAACCATGCTGGAAATACAGCATCCCAGGGCGTATGGGTAAGAGCATCATAAATTTGGGTACGCATAGATATATATTGAGGGCGAACGAGTGAGATTTTGAGATTGAGCACGAGAAGATATAATTCGTATATCCAGGCGCCCATGCAATGTTCTATTTATTATATCAATGGGATTTCAATTAAGAAAAATCCCCACGCGAGCCCGACTTCACATTTGATTGGCTGATAAAACTGTTATCATGTCAACAGTGATAGCTTCACATGTAAAAGATATGATATCTTTAGGTTCACATGTGAAAGACATCATGTTTTCAACACTGGAGAAATCCAAGTATCCCATCGATATCTATATAATAAATATATATTAAAAATGAAATTAAAATTAATGTGTTCAGCCAGGGATAAAAACAAAAATCAAAAAAAAAGAAAAAATCAAAAACACCAATGATTGAAAACTAAATAGGTGTTAATTTTCAAGTCAAATACAGAAGATAAATATCTAAATTCTCCTAAAAGGAATACTTTTATTTTACAATGGCCGCCAACATTGTAAGTAATTTAGACGATTACTTGGGATTGTTTCTTCGGAAATCATGCTTTCCGAGATCACCTGGACTGTATTAGGAAAATAAAAAGGTGAAACACAGAAATCAAAATTTGTACTGTTTAAATGCTGGATTAAAAAGATACGGAAATTAATACACCCTTTTTGATCAAAAGGATTGGTTTTCTTCGCTAATCAACAAAAATCACAAAACATTTTTCGATGAAGTAGAAATTTTGAAATCTCTGGCTGTGTGTCGGCTGTGTTACTTGCTTTCTTTGGAATGGGGAAAATCTGACCCTTATCATAAATTTTTAAGGGGACAAATACGTTTTGAAAGCTGTAATGGTGCAATGGCGCGGCCTGGCTCAAACTCGGGTTCAGTGTGTATACATTTACATATTCATATGTTATCATAAATAAAACTCCTACTAACCCACTAACTCCCCTTCACCAATAAACAGTTTTCAATTGAGTGTGAAATAACCTACAGCACGTACACGGTACAACATTCCGTGACATTGAAATAAAGTTGGCATTTTCATTTTCAGTCAACTACCTTTTCTTTTCCCTGTCATTTCTTTCTATCCTTTTTGGTATTCTTTCAGGGCTTTCAGATGGTGATTTTCTATACAATGATAAACAGGTAGTTAGAAAAATACCTATTGCTATTTTATTGTTTAACTGTCCTGTAGTATTTGATAATAAAAGTGAAACAAAGAGAAATGTGATGTAAGAAACTCATAAGAAAATTGAGTTCCAGATAGATTTGAACTAGACCCTCTGCATACTGTAGTCGGATGGTCTATCCCAAAACCAAGTAAATGTAACAGCTAAGTTTATTACTTGTCCCATCTTTTCTTTCTTTCTCTATCTTTTCGATGTTTACTAGAATTTCTATCAGGGCTTTCAGATGTTGACCTATAAGAAATTGGAATTTTAAAAGTTAAATTACTCCTTCGACAGTCATAGGTACATTGAAACAACAGACATGTACAACACCACCAGAGCTATAAATACCATCGACTGTCTTTCATTCCCTCACTGTACTCTGAAGATGACTTCCACTAAGGTTGTTGAAAGTCAGTCTCCACCAACAACAGTCTTTCTCAAGACTACACTCACCCGGACGATCACAGTAACTCACAGTTTTACTACAGTTGATCAACTCCCTTAATTCAGCAGCCACCTCTCTAATACCGTTTCATTTCTCAGTCATTCACTGTATATCAGTGAGGTTGGGAGTTTGGCCGGACCAACACTCAGGGTCTTAAAATAACTGAGGAGAAAGTGCTGCCTTTGTAAATATATCTGCAAATGGTTAGACCTTCAAGTCTTCTCGGATAAGGACTTCAAACCGTAGGGCCTGTCTCCCATCCCTTCCTTAACTTGTATCATGGGGGACATTAAAGAACCTGTTGAACTATTCATATAAGAGTAGGGGATTGTCTCCTGGTTCAACAGCCTATTCCAATTGGAGACATAACATACTAATCGCTAATTATCTTCTCACGATTGTAAGCTGCGTGGCTGCCAACAGCTTTGCAGCCAAAGTCCTCCACTGATGATGGTAAATTAGCTCTGACAAGCCCCTTGGGGAGAACTAATAATTACATTTACATTTATGGGCTGTGCTAGTAATTCACCAATAACAAGTCAATTGTGTATCAATAGCATACTTCAACTTCCCCACCCCCTATTTGTTTGCTTATTTATTTTTAGGCAAGTTGTAATATCTTCTGGATTGTGTATGTTCACAACTGGCTGCTCTTAGCCATGGTTCTTTAGAAGCAGTCCAATCTTTTGGCAACCTAATTATACCCGATGTGAATATTGCACCAAGTTTGGGCTTCCTGTGGTGAGAATATTTCCCATAAGTGACCACTTTCTGCTAATCCAGAGACGGTCCCTTATGGAACAAGTGCTGTTCTATACCTGGCTCTGGATAGTTTTCGTTGCCTGTGTTTTTTACGTCGAGACCTTGGTGGAGATTCTTCATCTGAAGAGCTGTTACTTGACTCATCAGAACTGCAAGAACAAAAATAAAGGCAGCATTCAAAATAGCAGCCAGCTACTGATGAAAGCTGGCAGTTTCATCACCTTTGCTGGTGATTTTGTAGTCTTAAAAAATAGTATTGTATTTTGTTATGCAATTCTAATGAATTACTACTATTAATGAAAATATTATTTTTATAATCAAAATGTCATAGGTCATTTTGGTAGGCACACAAGCTCAAAACAACTGTGTTAATACATTCACAAATGCGCAGCTCTGAGTCAAAAGGAAAACAGGTATTTGGTATGAAATTGTCTCATTCTTGTGTAAGAGAATTAAGTTTTACTCCACTTAAGGTGACTGGCTACTATTTAACATTCAATATGCAACCACAAGCTCGTGCACACACCGCTGAGCTCCATGATGGCATTTGAAGTTTTTTTAGTGACCTTTGGCATTTTGAACTTCAAGAGG
The DNA here is from genome assembly GCA_024752375.1 of Entacmaea quadricolor. Taxonomy (NCBI): domain Eukaryota; kingdom Metazoa; phylum Cnidaria; class Anthozoa; order Actiniaria; family Actiniidae; genus Entacmaea; species Entacmaea quadricolor. The sequence goes on from JANTNT010216271.1 coordinate 24,676, forward strand.
GCAAATCCCTAAAATTTTTCATGGGGTTATACTGTAGTATATATATTTTTAAATTTTTCAGATAAATCAAGTTCAAATCAAGCTTGACAGGAAATTTAAGAAAATTTTCATGACTTTTACTGTATTACTGAAAAACTGTTATGCTCACATTTTTCTGCTCATTTTTGACAACAAAAATCAGTACTGGTACTTATACAAACAAAACATGTAATGTTTTTTAAAATGTAATTCATGAAATGGGAAACCTTTATGAATTAAATTTGTAGATGTAGAAAACCTTCCTTTTTGGCAGATTTTTTAAAAAAATCCTCTTTTTTTGTGTGTGTTTTTGAAATAAGATTTACAAATTCAGTTCTTTTAAAACAAATTGGCAAAGCCTTGTTACTTTTTGCAATATGATTTTTAAAAATTTAGTTACATTTTCACTATAGTTTTCCTTCAAAAATCTCTAAGAACAATATGGTTGGGTTTGAATATCTCAAAAACAAGTTCAGGACACCCCATTATGCTTTTCAAATTTGAACTCAGCATCAAATTTTACTTCAGATAGACTCATGACTTTGGACAATAGTAGCCAGTTACCTTAAATGAATATTAAAAGCAGCCTCCCAAAAATTGAGTAACCCAAAAGCCTCAATATTACAGCATATTTCTAAAAATTAACATGAACCCTGAAAATACTGGACTCACTACTGCTATTTCCAGTTGAGCACATCGCGCCGATTTTGACTGTGTTGAACAACTTTCAAACTCTAAGTTCCCACGCTCGAACACTATAGTTTGACAGCCGACAAATACAATCTTTCGGCGTGCAAAACAGCGTGTGAACTTGACTTTCAACACAAGTGAAAGATTGTTTTCCCATTGCTTTGAATGATTTCGTCATTACTGTTCATGAATCAGACTCAGGGTTTTTCCAGTCTCATAAGTTCTTCCAAGTTCTCTGGGTTTCACATCTGCTTCAATTTCGACTCCTACAGCAAACTGCAAAACAATCTTTCACTTATTTTCAAATTCAAGTTGATGAGCAGTCTCGAACAAAGAAACTGTTTTGAGTGTGGGAACTGATGAGTTTGAAAGTTGTTCGACCCTGTCAAAAACGGCACTCAGCGTGCTCAACTGGAAATAGCAGTAACACTGGGCATGAGAAGTGATACTTCTTGCAAGTAGAGAATATGTGCACCATACAAGCGGAATTGACCAACCTTGATTCTGATTCTGAACTGGATGATGGTGAAGGTGAACGCCGTCTTTTCTTTTTCTTTGAGACCAATTTTTCTTTTTGCCTAGCATTAAGAAAATAATCATCAGATATACTATAAAGGACATCAAAGTTACCCATAACATTTCTGAAAGAGAAGGCACTACGATATAAACACGTTACTGATACACAATAGACTTGTCATGGATTCAGTGAGTGACCATGGAACAATGGTTCAAAGATGAGGTGGAACTTTATTTTTTCAAACATTTTCTGTATTTAAAAAAGCCCGACCTTGTCTTGGAACCATTGTTTGAAAGTCACTGAAGCAAATTTGGGAAAGGGATTAAAAAACTTGTAAAATTCACTACTCTTAAACCTCCAGTACATGCAGACTTAGCTTGTTTGTTTTGTTATTCTAATTTGTTTTGTTTTTGTCTCAGAAGTGATGCTAAGCCCGCATGTACTGGAGTTTTAAGACTAGTGAATATACCAGAGCAGCACAAATTATTACAGTAAAGTTCAGTTCATAACTGCCATCATAAACTCTATGTTTATAAAACAATGCCTTCTCCTATCATATAAAAAGAAATTTAACATACAAGCCATATTACTTCAAACTCTTACATTTTTTTAATAATTTTAAAGTCAAAACAACTTCTTTTAAGGAACAGACATCTCCCATCCTCACTGTAGTGATTGATGTAAGTTTACAAAGCGGCTTAAATAATCAACCTTTTGGTAATATTAAACTCTTACATCCTAGTACAATGGAGATATATGTGACAAAAACAACCAGTGTACCACACAGCCTGAGAAAACACATACAAGTCATTTTGCATCAGATTAGCTTCTTTGCCACTTGAATACTAGTACTTTAATTAACATTAACCAAAAACATTTTGACACACATTTTAATTCATGTGCCACAACATCAGTATGCAAATTCTTGGCTTGCTGAGCACTCAGATGTCTATTTCACAGCAAACAAAGAGGGAAAGGAAATCTCTGTTTTCTAAGGCCTAGGATATCACCAAAATATTTCAAGCTTTCTTTTTTATGGTCTGGTTTACAGTGCATTTCAGATAACTTTTGATGACAGGTTCTGAAGTTAGTTCCCAAGTTCCAAAGTTCAAGCTGTACTTCAGAAGTTCACAACAATCTTTGTTGGCATCACATACTTCATGAAGATAATTGTTGTAGAAAAAGTTAGTTCGAAGTTTGCCAATTCTCTACTTTCCCATAGACCATAATCCTTTGCACCTTTGGGGGGTAACCAGTAGAAAAAATGTATGCTATTATGACCAAAATTTGTTTTTCGAGCTTGCAAAACCAGTTAATAATACTTAAAAATGCATCAGAATTTATCAAAAACAGGATAAAGAAAATTTGAATATTTTATAAGTAAATGTAGGGAAATTTTTAATTTTGTCAATACATTGTAAAATTACAGACCCAAGTATTGACAAAATTTAAAATGTTTCTAAATTCAGTTATAAACTTATTCAAATTTCCTTTGTCCTGTTTTTGGTAAATTTTGATGCATTTTTAAGCATTACTAACTGCTTTTGCTAGCTCACCAAACAAATTTTGGTCATAATAGCATACATTTCTTTTACTGGTTACCCTCCAAAGGTGCAAAGGATTATGGTTATGGGAAAGTAGAGAATGAAGTTTGTTGTGAACTTCCGAAGTACAGCTTGAACATTGGAACTAACTTCTGAACCAACCCGTCAAAAGGTGTGAAACGCACTGTAAGTGATGGGAAAATTACACCTATGCAAGTGATATACTTAAAATAGGTACCAGTGACATATTACTTTATGCAGTTAGCATCAAAAGGAAGTGATAAAACTCACCTCATCCAAGCCAAAAGAAACTTGTCAACACACAATTATGAATACACTTGAAGTTGGGAAATAGAAAACCAAGATAGCTAATTTAGAATCAAAATAATTAAAGACCAGTTAAGGAGTTAAAAATTATGGTAGACAATTACTACATGCAGTACACCACTTGACACCTTGTTTGTATTTCTCATAGTTGATTTCTAAAACGTCGTTTCACTGAAATCAAATCATTCTAAGCTTGCAAACTGATACTATATTTCAGGCATTTTCTGGTTTAAAAATAAGGTGAACCCAAATTTAAAACTATTTGAAAGTCAAATGGTAGACTGTTGCCTATTCTGCATCAGTGAGCTTGCTTTACCCAGAAAGAATAAAAAATAATTTGAAAACTTGATATGACTGTAGTATACATGGATTCCTCTTTCTCCTTGGCTCTCTATTTCCCCTCTATTAACCATCTCTATCAAGGTATGGCAGGCACAGTACACTATATACTTTATTTTTTGAATAAGGTAGTTGATTCTGAAGTCAAGCCAAAAAACATATATGATTCTCTGGTTGCACTACTGACCCAAAAATTTTCCCAATCAAAAAAAATTATTACATTTTTTTAAAGTGCAACAAGTAAAAGTGTGACCACATTTAATGTATTTGCATGCTTTTGTCGCAGCCATTATACAATACATGTAAGTATCAAGGGATTGTCTTATCTCTGACCTACATGCTCATTGGAAGACAGCAAGACAAAAGTATGTAAATACATTACAAATGGTCACAGTTTTGAGCTTCGTGTGGTAATTTTTTTTACACAATTTAGCTGTAATTAGAAACAGAAAAAACCCTACTGACCCTTACATTTTATATTCATGCAACAAGAAAGACATATATTTCTTTTGGCTATACATAACCTTACATCTTAAAAATAACAAACTATGATTATAAGCACAATTAATACAAACCTTTTTCTCTTTTCTCTTTCTCTTTCCCTTTGTTTTTCCATTTCTTGTTCCATTTCTCTTGCCATTTGTTCTTGTTCCTGTCTGGCTTTATCATCAGCTCTCTGTGCTTCTAGTAATTCTTGATTAAATGATGAACCATCTTTATAGTCTTCTCTGATTCCAAGTGCTCCTTTCATCTTGGAATTTTTCTCTTCTGCAGCCTCAGCCATTTGGTGTGTCTCTGTCAAACTAGTAATTTGAAAACATTGTGGATGTGTTTAAATAAGTATAAAAATAAATAAATCAACAATTTATAAAGTAAAATAAATGAGTTTAGATACCAAACAATTTATATACCAAATGCATTTGAACAAAAGATACAGGCAATTTGACTGATTCTTTGATCTCATAAACATTTTCAAGTTACCAGAATACAGACAGAATAGGTATATGCTTTGTCATTTACAGATACACTTTTCCAGGCAGATTATCAAATGCTGAATACACTACACCTATGCTGCTAAATTGGAAATGTTTATTAGATACTGCACATAAGAAGTATGTAGTTTAAACAACTTTCAAATACTTATCTTTGCATATATGATATTCTATGCAAAAGACAACACAGAAATGTTACGAATAGTAAAGTTCTTTTAGTCTCAAATGTACCATGTCCACAATATTGCTCAACTGTTACCAAGTTAGAAAAAGACTGGCTACATGTAAGTATAGAGGTTTTGTTGGCTGGCAGGAAAAATAAAATCCATACAAAACACAGTTTATTTTTTTAATACCAAGCTAAAAAATGTTTGTGGCCTTGAAATGTACCAACAAAATACTGCATCATATAATCATGTTTATGTAAATTAATGTGCAAAAGGCAAATATCAACACACAAAAAATGCGAGTTCACTTGTTGTCCTCAAGCAAAAGAGGAAAATAATTCACTTTTTGTGAGTTAATGTATGCAAATTTTGAACCTGATGCAGAATTAAGAATAAATTCAATTCCTCAGAGAAAAAGTGATATTTTGTTGTGCCATCCATTAAGGTTTTCATCACCCATATTATGTTACTTGTAATATTTACAAGTTTCAAAATTTAACCTACATAATTTGTTCACCAGCTGGGAAGTATAAATATTAATACTAACTTCTTCTTTGATTTATCTTCAAATTCAGAACTTAATGTTATCCTGAGCTGTTGAACTTTGTCTTGAATATCATCATCATTGTATCTGCAATTTGAAATTCAAACTTTTAAAATGATGTGCTAATGTTAAGGTCACATTAAAAAATTGCTACGTGTGACATGTCAAGCACAATTTGCAATGTTTTTTATTTGTCATCATTGCATTGCAAGTTGTGAGAAAAATTCCCTCATGTACTATGGCCTTTAGGCTTCCAAATAAAATAGATTTGGTTACTTATAAACATAAAGTCTATTTTAATTAACTTTTTTTGGTGATTTTTACAAAACATGAATGTTTCTCAAAGCAATGCTAAAAGAACTCTGGCAAATCTTTGTAAGATTAAAAAACTGAATCCTTACTTTTATTTTTATTTTATTTTATCACTTTGACAGAGCAATAAAAAGACTAAGTTCATACAAGCATAACCCAGTATTTCATCAAAAATTGTCATCAAAATTTTTCAGGAATAAAACTATGGAAAATTTACTCAATATTATTCTCCCAAAACTATTGAAGAAATAAAAAGTGAGTGTAGTGCTTTGTTCAGATTTAAAGTAGCAGACTGCTTCTAACCACTCTGCAAGCATTATGATAAATCCCAAGTGCTTTAGATCTGCACACAACACATCTGATGAACTTTTATTATTTCTTTTATAAAATACAAATCACAGTTGATCAAGCTACTCTACACTGTACTGATTTATAGCAGGTGGCTCAATCAATCAAAGTGTGCATTAAACTGGGTTTTTGGTAACATTTTTTTGTTTCAGCCCACAGGCTAAAATAACACTGTATTCAGTTTGCAAACCTATAATTTTTGCGATGTCCACCAATTAGCTGTCACAGATGTTGCTGCATATCCAATCATGTGGCTTAGCACTCACGATATATAGATATTGTGAAGCTGAACTTTTGCAGGATAAGTGAACATTTATAGCAAAGTGCACTTGAGTGTTTAACTGAAACATTTTGCCCATTTGTTTTGACCCTTTAAACATTTTGCACATTTGTTTTGACTCTTTGAACAGTCGTTAGGTTGAATGTCAAATGTTGCTAAGTGGCAAAGACAATGTTTCGTCTCTAATTACTCAAGTCCAGATGCATTACATTCTTGTTTAATACAGTATGTGAAAAGTCTGTAGTAAAAGACGCTTACAGCATTGTGGAAAAACTGTTGGCAGTTGGGTTCAGTATAATTGATAAGATACTACAAAGAGTAGGATATAGACTGAAGTGTTTCCTGGAGATTTCACTGATATTGCTAGTGAGTTTAAAGTATCATCAGCTGTGGTATTCAAAATGTGCAAGACTTGCATTGTATTGTGACACATCTAACGTGTGTCATTTGAGACGAAACATCGTCTCCACCCCTTCGCAACATTTGACATTCAACCTTAGTAACAATGACACATTTAAACAGTCAAAACACCTTGTTTGATGATTTTACAAAAATAAGGTTTCATTGCATTTTTCCACCTGTAAGGCTGAAACACTGCTTGAAAAGCAATATAGCCTTGTTTATGAAAATAAGCAAAACGGGTAGGTTGTTTGAGGCAACAGCTAACTAGCCCATTAATGGGCAAGTTACAATTATATGTAAGCTTAAATGAGATTAATAAATTAAAATTTGACATTGGTTAAGTAACATTTTGATGAAACATCTTAGAAAATGAAAACCACTACATACTTAATGGAAGCAAGAAGGAAAGGATAGTAATATGAATTCAATTTATGAATGAAATCAAATATAATTTTTAAGCTTAAAGATCAGAAGATCGTGCCAGTTAGATGAGTGTAATGCACCTATCATTGTCTTGCCCCAACAGGGGGAGTGTGGGCATACCCAGGGGCTGTTGACATTTTTCATGATTTTTTGTCAATAGCCCTACTCTGCAGCTTAGATCAAGGTTGTAACAAACGTTAAATGTAAACATAGTTATTAGTTCTCCCAAAGGGGCTTTTCAGAACCAAATTACAATCATCAGTGGAGGATGTTTATTTACCTAGGAAAAACAACAAAACCATAATAATAATAAATAATAATAACTGAATTTGTATAGCGCTTATACAGGCTGATCGGATCTAAGCGCTGAAAAAAAAAAAAAAAAAAAGAATACAAATTACAAATTATAAGCAAGTTTGAAGAAGTGAGTTTTAAGGTTTGATTTAAAAGAATTTAAGTTAGTAATGTTCCTAATTGAATCAGGCAGTGAGTTCCATAATAAGGGAGCAGCAACAGAAAATGAACAATAACCACAACATTTCAGATTGAACGATTTTACAGACAGCAACACTTGAGATGACGAACATAGTTTATGGGCGGGACAGTATATTTGAACTATGTAGACAGGAGCAGTAGAATACAGAGCTTTGAAGGCCAGAAGAAGAATTTTAAATTTAATACGGTACTCAACAGGTAGCCAGTGAAGGTTGATCAAAATAGGAGAGATATTGTTACGTTTCTTGGAGAAAGACACAAGGCGAGCGGAAGCATTTTGAAGAGATTGTAGACGATTAATGAGGTGTTTCGGTAGACCAAATAAGACGGAATTGTAATTATCAAGTTTAGAAGTGATGAAAGCATGAACCAGGATTTCAGTGGACTTGAGAGACATATTTTCTTATTTTAGCAATGTTTCTAAGGTGAAAAAAGGCAGTCTTGCAAATATTCTTTATGTGAGGGAACATGGAAAGAGAGGAATCGAAGATAACACCAATGTTTCTAGCAGTGGAAGATGGGACAATAAACATTGAACAGCAAATAGAATAGGATAGAATGGGGTCATGTACATAGTAATTGTGAACAAAGTCTTTATCAGCTCTTGTAATCAGAAGATCAAGAGCATGGCCACTCTTATGGGTCGAAGTAGTGGAGTCAAAACACCGAAATGAAAAACAATCAATTAGATCCAGAAATTTGATGCCAGAACTGTCATTAGAGTCATTAACATGCATGTTTAAGATTTACTCATCATTTTATAATATATAAATATGTAGAGTGTGTTTTATGTATATAAATTCAGTAGATGGCACACTTCTATGTCAAGAAACTTACCTTCTTTAATATGCCATTTTGAAAGCAAAGTGAGCCCAGTCTACCCCAGTCAAAATGTCAATAAGCCCAACTGTGGGCACAAGACAGAAAAACTTACTGATCATACGTGAGCAAAAGGCCTGGTTGCATGGACAAAATTATTTAAATTTATTAAATTAGTTAATCTTATTTGAGAGGCTTCAGAAAAAGATTGTTTTTTGCTCAGCAGGATCTGAAAAAACCTTGCAGAATAAATTTTTCAGGAGAGCTAGATTTTTGAATAATCTGTCGCTGTGAAAAAGATACAGGTCACACGATTGTCACAAAGTCAAAACACGATTGTTTTCTATGAAATATTCTTATAAGAATTGATCAGGATATCAGTTTTTGTCCTTGCAGGAAATGAAAACAGCTTTACCATTCCTATAACTTTCACAAAACTTAGTTTATATGGATATCCTTCAGCATACTTAAGATACAGCTTTCTCGTGGCTGTTACAGGTCACACAGTCCTCATGAAGTTGAAATATGATCGTTTTCTATAAAAAAATTGAATAGGGATCGATCAGGATATCAGTTTTGGTGTCACCAAAACTCGAATAAAGCTTTGCTATTCCTGTAACTTTTAGGAAAGTTTGTTTGTATAAATATCTTCCAAAATAATTCTGTTACAGGTCCATCGTCTCTGTTACAGCACAAATAAACAGTAGAGAAAAACAATCTAATTCTCAATGTTTTATTTTGTATTTTAAACTAGCCCGCGCTGTTTGGCCTGCGGTTTGACATGCGCAATACGTTTTTCTGCCTTGTCAACTGTGGGGGAAGACCTGTGTCAAAAAACTTCAAGTTGCCCCAGACATGGGCAACAATTTTTGTCAATGAAGTGAAAAGGATTGTTCGTGGAGGATCAATAATAAAGAATACTTATTTGATTGTCTCATGATTAGGATCATAACTAAATTTAGTTATATCGTGAGACAATCAAATAAGTATTCTGTTAATTTTTGTCAATAGCCCGTATGTTGCCCGCACTCCCCCCGTTGGGGCAAGACATTGACAGATGCATACAATTAACTTGAATATTTGATCAAATCAAAAAGTAAAAGTTGGTTTTTTGTTCAGATATTCTTGATTTTGTATTGGATCAGTCAACATGAACTAAGGTAACGAATAATAATACCTAAATATTTATAAATTAGAATTCTAAAACCTACGCCATAGGCACCCATATGGTCAAATAAAAAGGTTAAACTAACCCTTGTTCTTCCATGATATCTTGCAACTCGACACATTTCAGTTCAATTTCCCTCTTCCTCTGATGTTCTAGGATGTCTTTGTTAGGTCTCTTTGTGTTTATCTGTTCGAGTTTTTCTAATTCTTCGTCATTTCTGTAGTCAACCTTTTCCTTCCTTGAACGAACTGCAGACAAATTTCTCTGAACATATCCGTTCGTTCCTGACCCACGAGGCGTAACTAGACCAATATTATTGTACATATTTCTTAAACTATGTCTTATATTAACTTAATTTGATGTAATACCCGAGGAAGCGAGCCAAAGGAAGCTCTAAATTAAGTTTTTTCGCTTACAACTCATCATTCCTTTATTGCTCAAGAAGACGCTCGTGCTACGCAGCGAACATGAATGGAAACGAGGCTATGGCTAGACACAGGGTGACCGACACCGCAAAAAGATGTATGACTATATATTTAGCACACTTGCAAAATAGACAGTCAGAATTGATAGAATATACCTTTAAACCTTCATGTCCACCTCTTAATATTAAATGAACTTTCCCTTATAAGCATATTATTAGTAATATATAAATATGTATCTCACAAATTATATATAAAAAAAAAAGAATTTTCATTTTGCAAGCAGGCCATGCTCCAGTGACTGCTCTGAGAGGTCATTCAGCTCCCATACAATTTTAATTAAAATAGAACTTTGGAACTTGTGTTTAATTAAAAACAAGAGGCTTTACACATTCTTTGGGAGTCACCATCCCTTAATCAGCAGTTTTATTTTATTGGCTTATGTTAATTTAAAAATATTTTTGTAATTGTAACAATCATGCTTTATTTGCATATTTTTCTTGCATTAACTTTGCATACTGAATATGTAAATGTAATTAGTTCTCCCCAAGGAGCTTCTTAGAACTAATTTACAATCATCATCAGTGGACGACTTTATGGGCTGCATTAAGTATGGCACCATTGGCAGCCACAGCTTACAATCATGAGATGATATGATGTCCATGTATGCCCTCAATTGGAATAGGCTGTTGAACCAGGAGACAATCCCCTACTCTTATTCAAATAGTTCAGCAGGTTCTTTATTGTCCCCCATGATACAGGTTAAAGAACTGGGATAGGAGACAGGGCCTACGCTTTACAGTCCTTATCTGAGAACACTTGAAAGTCTAACCATTTCCAGATATTATTACAACAGCCACACTTTCTCCTCAGTTATTTTAAGACCCTGAGTATTGGTTTGGCCAGGATTTGAACTCAACTTGCCTGCACAACAGACCAGCACTTTCAAATTCCCAACTGAGCTATCTGAGTGTTCATGGTTGCATGAAGATGGCAGTTGAAATGCTGAAACATGTCCATTTTTAAAACTGTTGTCATTATCTCAAACTTATTACCAGTTTTCTGCTCTTAAGACAATTTCATGATGTATGATCAACAGTCCATTGATTTCAATGTTGACTGGCCTGAGTGCAAAAGTTGAGTTTTTCTATATTTTACATGCAATACTACAAGCTGCCCAGTCTACATACCAGTGCAGATGCTGTAGACAGCCTTGCCGTTCAAAAGCAGGATTAGTTGCACATGAATGTGCATGTAATAATATATACAATGTGAGCAGCCAATCTGAATTGGCATTTTACAATGGAGAGCTGCAGGCAAGTCATTCCTATACAGATTGGACATACATTGTACACCCAGGGGGTACTCTCTTAAAAAATGGATATGGGTGCTCGACGGACGGTTTTGAAAATGACCCTAAAAGGTATGCATAAATTAACTCAGGTATTGCAATTTCAGACCCTAAAAGGTATGACCACCTTTTAAGGGCTACCATTAATGCCCTTTTGTGGTTATACATTGGCAAAAAATTTAGTATTAACACGAAACATGGAGAAAGAGGAAAGGTACTTTGAGTTCACAATGAAAGGGGTCAGCTAGAAAATCTCGAGCAAAGTTTGAAAACTGACCCTAAAAGGTATGGTGTCAGTTCGAGACCCTAAAAGGTACATGAGAATCTTATTTTCAACTCTAAAAGGTCCATCAAGCACCCTATCCATTTTTTAGGGGAGTCCCCTCAGGATTGTACACTGAAATCAAACAATAACTGGAATGCACAGCTATTGCTAAGGATGAATCTGTATCAAAAGTTAACAATATTAATTAGCTGAGGAGCAATCTAGCATCAGAAGTTAAGCTGCTTGATTTGTATTGGGATTTACAGGGGCATGAATGTGATCTGAATACTCAGCTTGGATTGGTATAACTGTCATTGATTATTCATGAATTAAATATACTACAGTAATATATACTACTTGCTAGTCCAGTTGAAAAACATAATTTGTATCTCCATTTTTCTTTTTCCTTTGAACACATGTATCAAAATGCACAAGCCACCACAGGTTAAGCCCAATAGGGCATCTAGTTTTATTTTTTTTAAATCCTCTAACAATTGACTTTGCTGGGGACACTTACATGGATTTGGGGACAATTACATACTTAAAAACTATTCTTATTTTCCTCAACAACTGCATCCTCCTCCTCCCTTGAAATGCATAATAGAGCAGATTTTGTATGAGAATGGAAAAGTATGTCATGAATGTGCCCTGTCATGACTGTGTTGTGAACACCACATTTTGAATGGATTTTAATGCAAAGGTTTAGTTGCATTAGGCAGTATAAACACAGCTCTGCTGTGCCCATGTTGTGTTACACTGGCATGAAAAAGCAATGTGATTGGATGAGAATCAGCGCACATGCCTTGAGATTGGCTTGTCATTTGAGTTTTCCATGACATGACATGCTGACATGGTAATGATCTGCTTGAATCAGTGTTGATTGCAGGAATCTGTGTCGTGACCATGACCATGCTGACGTTTTCAGTCATATGAAATCTGCTCTATACGCAGCCTTTAAAGTTAATATCATATTCTTACAATTTTCGGCATATAATTAAATTGTATTTAACCTCATTTAATTAAAGTGCATATCATATGTATAGATAAATGAGAATTGGATGAGTAAATGAATGAATGAGAATAAATTGCTGAGATAATGAGACTAAATATTTGATTTTCTGATTACCTTGTGTGTAACTTCATTAAAAGTCAATCACTTGAAATGTATAGATGAATGGGAATGGGATAAATGGATGAATGAATGAGAATAAATTGCTGAGATAATGAGACTAAATATTTGATTTTCTGATTACATTGTGGGTAACTTCATTAAAAGTTAATCACTTGAAATGTATAGATGAATGGGAATGGGATAAATGGATGAATGGATGAGAATACAATGATAACATGAATTATTATTTCATGCATCCAATAGCCACAGCTTTCTTGTCCCAGTCTGCTATTTGCAATACTTTAAGGGATGCATCAGCTACATCCTCACGAGGAATGAACCAGGAAACACCATCAAGGAACTGACCTTCAGCTAGTTTATAGTTATTCTTAGCTTTACCTGCAAAGAAGAATGTATGTACATGTTAATATTCAAACTTTGAGCAAATCTAAGCAAACCACATCTTTAATAGATTATTTTACAGTGCAAACAAGTGCTGTATTCTGAAATTCTGAAAACCCATCCCTCATGAATAGATATCAAGAATATGTCCTACATTGACTTAGAACTTAGAAGTTGATTTTTCTGGAGGGAGAAAACTGGAGAACCCAGAGAAAAACTCTCAAAGCAAGAGAGAACCAACAAACAACTCTACTCACATACATCACCAAGCCCAGCAAAACTCAAACCTGGGTTGCACTGGCTTACTTCTTTGCCATCCTTGCTTCCTGCCTACCACTCTTACTTCATATTGCAATTTACTACTGGTATTACATGTAGTACACATCCAAGCCCCTTGTTCACTTGGGAAAAATTAAAGGCCATTCTATAAACCATATGTTACTAATCCAGCTGATCATGTGCAGAAGCCTAACTGCACAAAGAATTGTTGGACAAAATGTTTGACCTCTGCTTCAGATTTATTGTAATCATTTGATCAATATCTGATGCTCAAGAATAGTGAAGTTGTTTTGACTTACAAGATTTATGCAGTAGTGTATGGTCTCTCAATTCTACTTCTATTATCTGATGCTCAAGAATTCTGCCATTTTTAATGATTTTGAACTTTTATGAAGTTTCATTAAGTTATTTAGGTTATGAAAAGAGTCGGAACAATATATTTATATATGTTTTTTTCTATATATTTATTTTTTATATATTTATCTTTGTGTATTTATTTTTCTATATATTTATGACCCTATGAAAACAGAAAAGGGAGAGAAAACTCTTCTGCTAGGGTTATGATTGCTAACTTGGCTTTATTTAATTTGTTGAGATTGAAATGTAAATTGCTTGGAAGATCCTAGCGCTAGGGCTGTGTATGTCGAGATTTTATCATGTAAAATGAAAGGTATTTTTGTCCCTATTGCTAAGAAGATCCTAGCACTAGGGATATGTAAACAGGGCCTAAGAAACATACCATTTGAAAGTCCAGGTGGCCTTATAATAGTATAATTCAATGAAGAATCCTCTAGCATCTTCTCCATTAGAGCCATATCTTTTAAAAATCCATTCAGAAAGAGTGGCTTTGCAAACCATTCCAGAAATTTAGGATTGCCAGGCTGTTTAACAGTACACCAGGATGTCATTGTCACAACCCTGTTTATTTTTGCTCTGCAGATTCATATAAAACTCATTTAATAAGTATAAGGTAATTTTTTAAATTATACTAGAAGATCATCCCTTTTTTAGGCCTCAAATATTAGCTAAATTTGGGACCCATTATTTATGGGAGGGGAGGGAAGCATGATAAATATTTTTCTTAGAAAATATTAAAAATTAAATTAAAAATTATTATTAAAAAAGTATTGGATCCCTTTACTTCCACAAAGCTAATATATTGAAAGTTTTAAATATTGGAGGCCATTATATAATAGAAAAATTGCAAGACCACCTTTAATAACTCTCTAAAATTTTTTAGGCCCCTTGGTTTTTACACCCTTCTTCCCCCTTCCACAATGAATGGACTGTCCACCAATTAAAAAAAATGATTGAATTAAGAATTATAATTATATACACTGAACACAATAATGGCAGTTGCTAGCACCAAAATGAGACTGGTCAGTCCTCCATCACATTTCTGGGTGGATCCAGGGGTGGTGAAGGGGATTTACTAGTCACCCCCTTTTTTGTAGAAAACCTCATAAAAACCACTCAAAAATTAATTTAGTTGCTCCCTTTTTTGTAGAGTCTTGAAAGAAAGTCACCCCCCTTATAAACATATTCTGGATCCACCCTTGACATTTGATCCTACTAAAGGAGCATTCATTATTTAGAAAGGGATTAGGGCCAAAGAAATCTAGGACGGTCATGATCACCAAATATTTTTAGTAGCGAAAGGGGGTCATCATTTTTCTTATTGAAAATAGATGTTGGGGTAAAAAAAAACACTGCCATCTAACACCCAATTTACAAAGGGATTCCTCTAGCCCACGCCCTCTTCTAGAAAATGAATACTCCCTAAAAGTTTGCAAAATACTATCATTTTGAAGTGTTCCTAAGTGCTCATAGAAAGTATACAGCCATATTTACAAAGTTACCAGGAAAACTCAAGGTCCTGTTACACGTAACGATTTTTCGTGCAACTTGTCTCGCGAAAAAAATTGTTGCAAGTTGCACGCTCACTTT
>JANTNT010216272.1:0-10696 GCA_024752375.1 Entacmaea quadricolor
GGATTAAATTGAGCCGAAACTTCACTAAAATGTAAAAGTAAAACGTACACCAAATAACAATATTCTTTTACTTTTTTTTAATGCCTACACCTCAACTTGAATATCTATGAATATATTCTTAGAGACGAGAACATTTCATAATAGTTTTATTTCGCACACTAAAATTACCGAAGGTGAAAACTTTCATGTTATGCTAGTTTTTACAATGCTTGTCAAGTCTACGCGGGCAAGAATGAAATAATAGTCGGAGATCAAACGTTCGTATAAAGAAAAAAAGCTTTTATTTCATAAACAACTAATTAAATCAAATATCATTGCGTAAAAGAGATCTTTCAAGCTCGCAGGATCTGAATATCACCATTTAGATGAACTTAAAGTGGCCCTGCCTCATAAAACACTCGATCATTTCGTTCTTTTTTTGTCTGTCTGCCGGGCTCGACAAGATGAGACGATTTTATTTCATCAGGCTTCATATTATTACAACCATCTGCGTAAAATGTAACTCTACCGAACAATTTCCTGTTTAGTTGTTATAAGAATTCTTCTTGAGATTATCGGTATTTTTATGTTAAGTTTTTAGTAACTAACCATTTTCTTTTGTTTGGTACTTTGTTATTGAATCTATCTTATACGAACTAAAACAAATAAAAGCCAAGAAAAAGAAGGCTTACAAATCCAAAACCAGTATACATTAATACAGGAGCCGGTAAAGAAATCCAGTCTAGCTCAACAAAAACTCTGAAAAACCTTCTGTTATTTTTTATTTTTTTTTACTGACCTTTTAGATCATATGGTCAAGCAAGAAACGAAAAGTTAAAGACGTACGGACAAAACCTGGCTAAATGTTAAACAATTTCAAATGCCCTGAGGGCTAAATATGTTTTGCTTATCTTTAACGAGTTTTATTTAGGACATTCGTGCTTCCAATACTGAATTACTCATACTTAAACAAATGGACAGCTATTTTTCTTCGACAGACTTCTCTAAATTAGAAGCTGAACAGAATGAAGTTGTTCTTCATAAGGCTCAACTCTAGTTTTATCTTCAAGATCGTTGTGCAATAAAATGCTCAACACATCTTCGTTTGCGAAATACATTTTATGATACGCTCGCATTTAAAATATTGGAACTTATAAAAGAAAAAAAATATGTTGCAGATATCAGAAGTGACTTCTCTGATGATGAACAAAAAAATATATATTACTATTATTTTATCATGCGACTTTGATTACTAGATTGCTCGTTTAATTTTTTACATTTCACTGTACAATTATTTAGTATACATTTCCCGTTCAAAGAAGAGATGTCATTGAGTGAATGATTGGCTATCAAAACTGTTTCTGGAAAGGGAAAAAAATCAAAGTATGGTATAGAATTTCTAAAATACGAATCTAAAACAAAAAGAAATTGAAGTATAATTTAGTCTGTCTAGCTTCATTACTAATTCAAAGTTATTTCGCAGCAACGAGATTGAACAACCGTTAAAAAGTGCGACGAAAATTCCAAGCTGTTCCTTACAGGGACCGCATTTATTTAAACAGTCTTTTGTTAGTATTATTCTTTTCACTGTTGATTTATATGTGTTCGTCTTTTATATTTATTATCTAAGTAAAGCTCAAGATGGTCAACGCTCAGAACTTCGCGGATTCAAATGCGAAGAAGCTATTGTTTAAAGCGAATGTTATCGTGCAGATTGCCTTTTTCGTCGATGTGAAATTCAGTCATTTTACTCGGTTCTAGACAAAATAATGAAATTTTAATGAAGAGTTAAGTTACCATTCGGTCTTAAATTGGGACTCTATTATAACCCTTGTAGCTTTCTATCGCAGTTTGGAATTAAAAAGCAGAAGTAACAACAACAACAAAAAAACTCTGAAGCGCGTACCCCGGATAGATAAGCTCAAAGAACTGAGATTATCATCTTAATGAGAAAAAAATATTTGACAACAGATGACCAATAATTACTTAGCAAAAGTTTAGCTTTCTTGGTTCGCTTCGGTTTACTCTTGCCACCCCACGATGGTGAAAATATATCGCCCAGTAAAATTGCTATGCGATGAATACGATCAGAATGATCAAACAAAACGTTGGGATATTTAAACGATATTAAGCCAGCTTAAAAACTAATCACCGTCGATTACCGGACTTTTCTTATCAAAGCGTTTATTATTTGGCTTTTAACACCTACTATTTAATGAATTCATTTTCGATTAAGCGATTGGTAAATGTTCGTATTTCTTTCTTACAATTCAATAACCATTTAGCGAATCCCTTTCATCTTGATCAGAAGACCATTCCTATCTTGTTTCCTCAAACTTGCTAATGAGTGAAAGTACAGTTACAATGTCCCAGTTGTAATTACAAATTATTTGTTAGTTTTTAGGGGGGTTTCAATTTTGTTCAATTCAGTATCAGAACGTGGTTTGTCGATAAGTTTGTTTGAAATAAAACAGGCTAATTTGTAAAAAAAAAAAAAAAAAAGCCAGTATAGTGCATAATTTCTTTCATTCCTTTCCAAGATCCTCATTTCTCTTTTCTTCCCAGATATTAATTTCTCGGAAGGCCAATCCACTCTATCGGTGAAAAACAGATCAAATCGATAATATCTGCTAATCGCTTCATATGCTGGTTATAGGTAAGTTACTTATAGTGCAGAATCATTTGTAGTGCTGAGATAAATTGACAAAGAACTACGACGCTTCATCGTCTTGCCATTCGTTTGCCAGATGCGAGCAACTCACTATTGGACTTATAGGTGTGAGAAGTGGATAACCAACTTCCTTCCTCTCGAAAAACGAACATTAAAAGAAAATTACCTTAAAGTTATCCTCAAAATCATTAGTTGAAAAAATTCTAAATAAAAAAAAGGTTAACAGAATAGATGAAAAAAGTTATAGTGAACTTCCTTCGGATTTCCCTTGCTTCTGTGTCTCACTGATTTGCAAAGGCCAAAAACCTTCTGCAAAGTTCTTCATTGATCGAAGCCTTTGATTAGACGAGTTGCTGAATTAACTGCCGAAATGATCGAGATGACTGATAAGATTAAGAAATGATTGAAACGTATACATGAGAATTAAAGCTTATTATGGCATATGGAAACACAAGCTGTTTTCTTTTGGACTCTCGTTTAAACCCACACTAAAAGATACATAGATTTGTGTACTAAAAGTTTGAAAATTTTGAAATTCCGCTCTAATTTAGATCGTTATTATTTCGTTACCAGTGCGTTTCTTTCTTATTTTCCAAAACACTCTCAAAGGTAAATTAGCCGATCCTATGGGTGTTTATCAGGGAAAAAAACTCCTAACGGCGAAGTTCTAGGGTAATTACGATTTGAAAGCAACATTTAATAGCCTCGAGAACAGTAATTTGAGGAGTTAACTTTCGGAGAATGTTATATTTCCGAAACAAATTATAGTAAAATGAAGAGGAAAACCACCTGTGAGGATCATATTGGATAAGTTGGAATATGGTTTGGTTTGAAGCAGAACCGGCCATTTTTACAACCTATCTATTGTTGATGTCTCATATATCATGCTTATTCCTTTTTACAAGTTGAAAAGAAGTGCCGAACAATGTTTGAATTAATTCTTGGTTTATAGTCTAAACAATAATGCAACCCTTATAAATACGGTGGTGATTAACTGTAAGAGTCAATGTCGAGTTCCTCTTACAAGTTTAAGTTCCGTTTACGTTACATAAATGATTTACCCATACTAATCAGTCTCAATGTAACTGAATACTTGATTTTTTAACGTTTGAAACTTGAATGAAAACAAAGTTAAAGAACGTGGATGTAGTAAATTTTTACGTTTTTAAGATATTCATTTTTTATTGTGTTTTTAGTGGGGCTAGAACACAGTTTGGGGTAAACGAGAGAAAGACTCTGTAATGAGAGTGTTCAATACTTTTATAACAGCTTTTATTGTATGTATAAAAACCTCTTGCTCTTAATTGGGATACTGCTGTGGATCGCAAAAAAAGAAACCTAATTGAAGAAAAGAAAGACAACGCGAAAAGGGACTTTATCGACAGCACAAAAGAAAGAAATTAGAGGTCTTTAACAGGGCGAATGGACATAAAAAGATATCTATATTTCAGCCCGCTTCGAGTGAATAGCCAGGTAGATAGAAAACAGCGGGATACTCTATTTTACTCCGTGTTTTGTTAACAGTTAAATGGGCCCAAATATGCACAAATACGCCCTTTGTCAAAGAAAGAAAGACAAAAATATTAATGAAAACGAACTCGTGGACTTATACTAGATAATTTTTTGAGTTCAAACAAAAAAAACGCCCACACAAACAGTCATTTTATTCGTCGTTGTATAAAATTGCTTTTTAAATCCTTGTTAATTCATGCATAGTGATTGCAATGGAGGTATATTGAAATTCAAAACCTGATGAAGTATTTGATTGTAAACGCCGAAAGGCAAACAAAAAAACTGAGTTTTGATTATATTTTTTGTGATAGCTTAAGCTAAGATTCCATTGGAGTTACAAAGACATCTTCCTAGCTTTATTTACCATTTCTACCCTCTTATTTCCAATTATATATTTAAAAAAAAACCGCCAGAAGCTAATTTTACCGTCTAACAGACACGTGTTTTTGTGCACAACGTCTTATAATAAGGCTTATTTTGTGAATTCTTTTATATTTCTTGAATCAATTACATGTAATTATTCCTTGTTTTTGATAAATAATGAAATAAGTAGAATACAAAGAAATTCTTCTAAAACGACAAAAAATATGCATATACCATCGTTGATTTTCATCTCAGTCTCAACTTTCAGCAAACTTGGATATATTTAACTGTGCATAAGACTATCTTCTAAAACGTACTTTGAATCTCATGTAGAAGACATTTGGAAAAATACGAAATAATAGCCCAAGCTCGAGCCTTATACATTACAGTTTTTCTAAGCTTGTTATTCTTTTGTCGTGTATTTTAATAACTCTATTTGTAATCGGTAAAAGTAAGGTAGTTTTTAATCAAAAAAGCCATGTTTTTCCAAATGAAAAAAAAAATGGAAAAATGGAAAGAGACAACATTGTTTCACAGATGTTTCGTGGCTGTCTTAAATGACTAAACGATTTTAAAATACATTGAAATGAAACTAAGTACTGAGTAAAGTCTACGGAAACTTTATTTAGGTTTGATCTCGTGTCGTGCTTGATTAATAAAAGAGATTATTAAATTCTGGGAGACGCGCACGTTCTAGGGAGTTCCATTAAAAGTATTGATAGGGCCAAAAATTACCAGGCAAGAATATCAATGACAGGTGGACTACTGAAAATCTAAAGTAATGACAAATAACAACATCCATTTTAAGAACTTTTTGACGCTGTTCAGTGGTAGTCTTTTTTAGGTAAAATGGTTGATTCTTTTTCTTCTGATTAAACTGAGTCATCCACATAATACAATCTTAATTTTGTCCTTTTTTGATGTGTTCATATTTCAAATATAAGTTGAAGAAAAGCCACTACAATTCCTATTATTAACTGTTTGAGTCATTGTTGAAATGGAGAATTGAGTCTCTTCAAATGGAAAATAATTAGAAGCCCCTGCAAAACTCTTAAATTACAATCGAAATGTTTTCGAAGTTCAGATTTAAAATTAATTTTTCAATGAGCTTGATGAGGTGGCTTCTCAATAGAAAAACATTTGCGAAAAAGAAAATAACGAAAGAATTCGTTCAAGGATTAGGAAGTCAAAGTAAGCAACCTCTACTTTCCAGCATGTCGAAAATGGAGAAGGTTTTTAGAAGCGCTGGCTTGTCAACCAGAAAAGATCAATACAAATTGGTG
This sequence comes from Entacmaea quadricolor, assembly GCA_024752375.1. Classification (NCBI taxonomy): domain Eukaryota; kingdom Metazoa; phylum Cnidaria; class Anthozoa; order Actiniaria; family Actiniidae; genus Entacmaea; species Entacmaea quadricolor. The sequence continues at coordinate 5,809 of JANTNT010216272.1, forward strand.
TACTTTAAGCTTAGATCATTGGAATCTATGCTGGTGTCGGTAGCTTCAAATTTCTCGCTGTTCAGTTTAACGCGGGCCTCGGGTTTAAACGCTAAAAACCTAAATGCAAAAACATATTTGTATTAGATTTTCTAGTTGGTACGCCAAGGCTTCCTATCTGTGATCTCTGTTTTACTTCTTTCAGAAGAAAGAGGGAAAATATGAAGTGGCTCTCATTTGATCGTTATTAGTGTCCCAAATTAGCCGGTAAACCCTCAAAAAATTCCCTTAATAAACTAGACTTAAAAGAAATGATTTATTTATTCGTCTATTCAAGGAAATATCACCGAAAAAATGAGAAACTTAAGGGGAATATTGACGCCAGGGAATATAGCTCCTAACATCTCATTTGATATAGGGTTTCATAAAACTCTCATAAACTGAGAAGGAAAACAAATTTTTCATTTGGTGGTAAACATGATGTATGGTACACTACTTGATAGATACTTGAGACACTATTTTCTGACAAAACTACTAATTTTACCAGATCCAGTAGTTTTTATTGTGCTGAATCAAACTTCGTCTGACGACCTTTGACAGTTCTGATAACTCTTCGATGGACAAATCAAACATTTTAAGTAGGAAAAAAGAGGAACTTTTCGCATCGGGTGACGATTCGTAGTCACTTTGACATTGAGATAAAATTTGCGAGATTATGTGAAAAACAGTCTTTTTTGTCATATTCATTATGTTCTAAAAAAATTCTATTTATTTGTCCGATCCTTACTTGTGATTCATGTCGTAAAGCGAGTATGAATCAGCCGGTCAAAATTTCTGATCACAAGAAAATTGTTTTCTTAAAATATAGAAGAATCGAAAAAAATCAACCAATAATAAAATTATATTTTTATCAATTATTGGTTTTTCAAACGATTTCCACAGTGAATAATTACAGTTAGTAGTTATAATCGAACTCAATACACACAAGAAACAACCATATTGATAGGTCAGGCTTTCAGTTTACTCCTACAAAAAAAATCAAAATATTGAAACATATAGGCCAACTCTTCAGAAGAGATTTATTTTTAATATTTGGCACTAAAATCTATACATTTCGAAGATAAACTTCGATTTTTTGACTATACTTATTTAAAACTTAGAATTCGTCTTTTTTCTACACGATAATATATATGTGTTTGTGTTTAAGTTCTTATATCGAAAGTTTTTTATTTTTGATATTTTGAAGTTTAGTACATTAGATACTTGAATGTTGGTTTTTTTTATATATATATTTTCACAAAAACCTCGCTTTCTACTTTATGATCTGAATTTACGATCGTTTTGTCTTTTTTTCGGTTTCTTTCGCTTTTATTTTTGTTTTTTATTTTTTCTAAAAAACTATTCAGTCATTTCACAGTAATTTATTAGTATTTTAGTTCAAAATCCCTGCTGGTGTTTCGTGAGTATACATGTGTCGTCTTAAATCAACTTTTCTGTAGAAAGATCTTTTACAAATATGGCAAGAAAACGGTTTAAATCCAGAATGTTTTCTGCTATGCGTGATAAGATTAGACGACTGACTGAATGCTTTGCCGCACTCCAAACACTTATGGGGCTTTTCGCCCGTGTGAATATACGTATGTTTTTTCATATCTGATTTTTGATGGAATCTTTTTGGGCAATATTTGCATGGGAACGGTCTGGTGTCTGAATGGATCAACATGTGCGTGGATAACGTCGACGACCTCTTGAAGTTTTTCCCACATTCCTTGCATTCGAATGTCTTTTCGTTGGTATGAATACTTTGGTGCTGCTCTAAGCTGAACGAATGTCCAAACGTTTTTCTACAGATCGTACACTCGTAAGGACGTCGTCCAGAATGTGATCGACGGACGTGAACCTCCAAGCCATGAGGAGTACTGAACGCTTTTTTACAGCTAAGACACTCAAACGGATCTCCTCCATTGATGGCTTCGATTTTTTTCTTCTCGACTGACGGGGAAGGAACAAGAGCTGGTCGTATAGGGGCGGGGCATACCAGAGCACTCATATTTCGGACATTTTCCCGGCAAGACAGTGTGGTTGAAGGAAATCTGCGGTTAAAAGGAGTGGACGACCAGCGCGGATAAGGGAAGGGCACTTCACTGATCGTAGAAGAGAAATATAATTGATTATGGAATCTACTAAAGGGTGATAACAGGCAAGGGTTGTAGACTTCCTGTGCGAGAGGGCGAGAGTCGTAGAGTGGAAAACGTGATGCGGGTCCTGAAAAACAGATTTTAAAAAATCCAAAGTGAGTGTCAAAAAATCAAAATACACTGTGAGAAAAGAAATTTTTTTACATTTTAAAGTCTGCATAAGAGAAGAGAGGATTGAACAAATTAATTTTAAAACTTTTTTCCTTTTTAGAAATTCGTTCAGATACCAAAAAATTGTAAAATTTCAATTATTTTTCGAATGAACAACGAAAATCCTTTGGAAATGAACTCCCCACCCCTCCCGTCTTATTTTCAATAAAACTTCATACGAAATATTGCAGTTGCTTCCATAAAGAAGTTAAAAAAAAAAAACTTAGATATAATTGATATTTTCTGTAGGCGTTTCCTCCTAAAAGCGATTCTGAATTTTTCGCAATGAAAATTAAAAGGAACCCGCTAAATAACTCTTGCTCCGATATCCTCTCTTTTAACAATTTCCCCTTTCAAGCTAGGCTTGTATTATTCAAATGCTTCAATTAATTTCAAAACACAAACTGTAGCCAAATTTCTCAATACGACGCCAATCAGTTGTTTTCAGTGCTTTCTACGACGCTCAATGTGACTTTGATTCGAACAATCGAAGTACGAGCGAGTTAAAGATGTACCTTTAGTGCTATTGTTCGGGATTTCTTGTCTAATTATGTCTCATTTACAAACGACCAAATCCTAATCTTAGTGGCAAATTCGAAACTTTAAACTTTCACCTGAATTTATCCAGAAACTCTAAGAGCTTTCGAAGCGAAAGCACTCAAAGAAAGACATAAAAGTTTACCTATTTGTTCACACTTCTAACTTAAGTCTAGCTATTTCCTGTGTGTTTATGCATGAAAATCGTGAGTTTTGATTTAGCTGGAGTTATTAAAACCTAAAAAAAAAATGAAAATAGCTTACTGTTTTAGGAATTGATATCTCCAAAAATATGTTGCAGTTCAAATTGACGCAAAATCTTGGTATAAAATAATAGATTTTGTATTTTAAAGCTTTTTGAAACCATAATGTTGCATCTAATAAAATATTTTTTCCATTTTGACGCAAATGTGTGTCTATTAAAGTCGTAAATATTTTGGATGTAAAAATCAGATTTCGATTGTTCGACTAGAATGGGAAAAAAATCAAAAAACAATTTGAAAAGCTCTCATAAAAAGTTCTTCAAATTGTAGCGACTGCACTTATTCTAAAGCCATATGGAACCTTAGATTCTGAACGTAGATTTTAATAGCAAAAATTATTGTTACCTGAATTGTAGAAATGGGACTCTAAATCTCTGAACATGTGTTGTCTTTGAATACTCAATCCCCAATTTTGATCGTCAACTGCAGGCCTCTTAGCGGGTTTGTCCGGACGTGTAAGATTGGCGATATCAAAGGGACGATTTGACGGCTTCTCGACTTCTGCCGGTTTGGTCTTGATTTCTTCGTGCTCTTCTTTGGGTTCTGATTTAAAGTGTAAAGTTAAAAGATTTAGCGAATGAAAAAGAGAACATAACACAGATGCACAACTCTCGCAGACAGTTTATAATAATTCTAATGTGAACATTGATGAGAAATATATTTGGTCGAGATTGACTGCATTTTGTAATTTCTCTCTTCATACGATTCACGCGCGGCAGAAGGAGGAAAATTTTTTTCTTCGTAAATGGAATGAATGATTACAACTTAAGGATTCTTTTTTTTTTTTTTGTTTTGTTTTGGTTTGAGATGGAAGCCTGAAATGAGTCTCTCCTTGGCAGTCCAATTCGAAGACAGAAAACAAGATCAATAATATAGATTGGTTAAACTCTGGACGCAGGTTAGTCGTGTGCAGCCTGCATAAACATGACATTCCTTAAAAGAGCAGTTACAAGAATCTTACCATTACAAGATGTTAAATCGGGTTCAGATTTGTGACCGTTTTTCTCTTTAAATGACCCATCGCAGGCCCTTTTCTTGACTAGGAAAGATTTAGGCATCTCTCGAGTGGTAAAAACCGCGAACTGTTACTCGTTTAAATCTGGGTACTTTGAGTGAAGTATAAAGGTCTGACGTTTTATTATAAAAGTATTTAGTGTGCCAAAGCTTTTAAGAATACACGGAACAAAACCGAACCCCCGGCAGCTGCCCCAGGTGAGTACCATAGCAACCTCAACAAGCTGGTTAGACAGTGGACATGCGTAGAAGTGCCTCTCTTACAGGTGTATTCTAAACGGGATTGATTTTGGGATGTAATAACGGATTCTATTGGTTGGCTACGCAAGAGCCTTTTGTCAGATTTTCGTCTCTCTATTGACCATAAAGCTCGAGGAATCATAATTAGTAGTTTAATGAAAGATTTTCAATTGTCTTGGAGTTAAAGAAAGAGGCTTTATAATGTCAGCGGGCTAGTTTTTGAACACCATAAAGATCCGGTAATGATTGATACAGAAATAATCAAGCAAAACGATGCCGTGCGCTTTGAACACTGTATCCACCTAGTTCAGAACAAGCAAAACTCTCCCTATACTTCCAAAAAAAAAAACTTGAACGAAAGAAGCCAAACTTATTCATCTCGAGATTTATATAAAATCATTTCAGAATATCTACTTCTTTTCTTTTATAGTGAGCTCTATAGAATGGTTATTATCCGAGGTTAAGATTTTCAACGTTGCCGAGTGGGCGTTACTCCTCATGAACATA
>JANTNT010216272.1:16658-26740 GCA_024752375.1 Entacmaea quadricolor
CGAGATCTTGCATGGAACAAGTATATAGTTCCAACTAGTGATCACAGACGATTTAAGCTATCAATAGTCGATTCATTTCGATATTGCATTAATCAATTCAATGATCAGAAACTTAAATACTGATCAGAAACTTGTCAAAGACCCGCGAAATCATCGAGCAATAATCACTTAATAGATGAATTTAAAAAAAGATCGTTTTTCTTTCGGTATTTTGTGGCTATTCAGTATTATTGTTATCAAACGAACTTTCTTACATGAATTAACTTTACACAGTTCATTCGTGAGAATCTGCAATGATATCGTCACTAAACTGACTTACTTGACTCTGTTTGAACAAGTTGGACTAACAGCACCAATTGCTTTAAACTTTAACATAAATACATTTAAAAAATCGTATTGCTTTTTCAACGAAAGAAAACTGATTTAAACCCCATTTGAAACCCTGTGTACCTGGTCAAGATTTTCAAAGAATAAGAAAAAGAGACACTATTCTCTCTCTCCTCATTTCTGATACACAAGACAATAGATTATTAGAGACAATTTCCAATCAATTAATTGATTCAAATCTAAAACCTCTGTTTCTAAACAGTTTTTCAGTATATCGTAGTCTTTGAAACAAGTAATTAAAGATGTGTATTCAGTGCTCTGTGATATTAAGTAATTGTTTGCAGTAGCTTTAAGAATGGATAGAGAAAACTGATCCCGGGATTTATTTTAAGCAAATCACTTCTCTAGAAGAAACAATTTTATAAAGCAAGTAATGACGGAACAACATTAGCAACAAGCGATTGACTAAAACTTCTAGTATAAATCGATATTTATGACTTTGAGTGCTTTAAAATCACACACAGTTAAAATATCTTGGATAATTCGCGTGCTAAAGGCAGGTGATTTCGCTAAAGTCATGCGATTCGAAGGAACATTATGTAACTGTCAGTTTCACAATATTTTGGGCAAAAAGAGTCGCCTTAAACGGAAAAGCTGTTAAACTTTTTTCTTTTCTTTTCAAAGAAGCGGATTATAAAGACCACTTAATTTCTACTGGCCTGAAGAGCAAGCCTAAATCACAATGGAAACCCTCGCCAAGTGCAATCACTGATAATTAGCCCTTTTGATTTGGTCCATAATTGATTTTTGGATCATTGTGGAATTTTGGGACTGCGGACATTCAGATTTTCTTCTTTTAATTGTCAACACTCGAATCTTGTCACTAGCCGATTTGCAAGCCGAATTTTAAATGAAGAACCATAATGATAGTAGATCGTTCATTACTGTGGCTTTTAAGTATAAAATGGTTTGATAAAACTCCCTAAAAAGCTTCCGGAATTGGAGATAATTTGCTAGTCTAAGAGACGATAGAGAAGAAAGCCCACTCGGCCTTTTAGAAACACTCTGTTTCTCAAGTAGGGGGTCTTTGGAAGAGTTGAATCTGTATTGATAAAAACAAAATGTCCCAAAGAAAGAGAGAAGAAAGCAATTAGCTTGAGAACTCAATACTCATATTTTGGCGCGATCTTAATGCAATGTGTAATCAAAGACTGGCTTTTTTTGAGTTTCAAATCAAACACTTTAGTCCTAGGAACATCAATAAAGTCCTAATTATTTTGGATTTGGTTTGTGATTGATCCTAAATCATAAGAGCCTAAGTATTTAGTTTCACGATTTTTCCCTTACCGGCGAAAGTGAGAGAGTCAAAATGCGCCGTGATTGAAGATTAGCTACAGTTTTAGATTTGAGATTTCACTTACCCATTGTTGGTCACTTGTGATTTGCACGACAGAGAAAAGACTTCTGGCCCGTGCTATCTCTTCAAAGCTTAATCCACACAAGCCTCTCAGTGTGAAGCCACAACAGAACCAATCTTCGTAGTTAAACAGTCGAAGGCTAAGACAAAACAAATCAGACATTCAGTAATGCTTGTATGTTTTGACTTTTAAGAAATACAACGCTTTATCTTTTGATGAGGAGCCTCTGTTCTCAGTGATCCGTTATCATAAATTTAGTGTATAGTTTTTATGTTGACTTAATGATCTTCCCGTAGGTCTTGCCTCCTTTGAACACAATCTCTCCGAGGGGTCGAGCTATTCAGCATTCTTATTAGATTTAGAATGAATTTCGAGAATCTAAAGTCAAGACGAAATCGAACGGAGAAGCCACGGCTGTCTATCTAAGTGACAAGCCCACAAATTGAAACTCACGTCTAAAATTATCCAAGTTAACATATGAGTTGAGCATTTGAGGTTTAAACACGAATCAAATCATTCCAACATGCTTTGTGGTTAAAATATCACTGAATAAGACAGGTGGAACCGGAATGTTTCGTTATTTCAACAACAAAAATAATAGCTAATAAAGCGATTTGCCAGCTAGCCACGGAACGACATTTGTGATTTCCCCACTAGATCAAGGCAAGTCCTAGAACAGCCACTTAAAGTTTATTGTCTTCTATATATTTTTTATTTTACTTTAGAGAGCGGAAATGAATTAGAAGTAGTGGATAGCAGTAGGGCAGGAACTAAGCCTTGGACCGTTTGAGTATGCGCTGCTCTAATTTACATGATAAAATGGTTAAGAAATCAGATCCCCCGATTAGCCTTAACAAAGAGGCCACTCAAAAGTCTGTTGTGTGTGGGTACTCTTTAAATTGGAACAGATTGTCTTTGGACTATCGTGTACGATTGATAGCTCGGGTTGAATTTCTCTAAATGAATGCCTTATTAATGGTATTCAAAAAAGGGGGGATCAAAAACGAAGGACAATCAGAAGTCTTACAAAAAAAACTGTTGTTGAAAATTGACGAGAAAGAATGAGACGATTATTTTTTTTCTCTTTTTTGCCGCAAGAAAAAATAAATTGAGTAAAAATTTCAGACGAAAATTAAAGAGAGAAAAAACTAATTTTTCATTCTTTTAACTTCTTCCATAAACTTGAAAGAAATAAGCTGGAGCACTCCGTTAAAAGTTAATATTTGGTTGTCGTTGTCGGATCAATCATTGCGCTGAATAGTTCGTCGATACAAAGATATTGTTTTATAGAAGACAACCGGAAATGGATTCAAAAACACATTTGCACTTTACTTTCTAATTTTCTTACGCCAATTCCGTGTGCAAAATTATAGACGGACCGGAAAAACTCATATTGACCTCGATTGCTTTTAATTTATCTAGTTGTCTGGAGGATAAAATGCAGTGAAAATAAGTTAGCACTTCATCTTTACTGATCTGTTTTCACCTTAAAACATTAGGGGGAGATTTGCACAGATTTTATTTTTTATTTTTTATTTATTTATTTTATTTTAATTTTATTTTTTTGAGAAAATACTGGGAGCGAAACAAATACACAGAAAAATGACGCTGTCTCTCACGAAAGACAAGTCGGCACAATAAGTTCCTTTTTCCTATTCTTCTATTCTTCCAATTAAAACTATTCGGTAACTCTTTACACATACAAATCGTTCATTTTAATCGCCTGTGTCAGCACAAAAGCAAAACTGGTCAATTCAGGCTTCAAAAATCGAAAGTCAAAAATGCAAACTTCAAGTCATAAATTTAAAGTTTTTCCGAGTAATTTTAGAGGTTATAAAGTTGTCTTCGTAGCTTTAAACAACGCCTCATTAACAGCTGCGTTGATGAATAAGAATAAGAATTGGGGGAAAAACAATTTATTCTGACAATTGGTTATTTTGTGTCTTTTTTATAATATATTTATCTTTCTAATAAAGAACTTTTTTTTAAATCCTCGTACGGCGAGTATAGAAACCGACTGAAATATGTCTAATGATAGTTTCATCGTTTTTATTTAGTCAGTATAATAGTATAAAGGTTTAAAACCGAAGAATTTTTTTATTTGTGACGATAAAAGTGTTTGTATTTTTCTTCTCTGTGAGATACTTATGTATCATGCTGTTTACTCCTTTAGTCATTGTTAAGTTTGTTTTCATGTGATCACTTTACCACAACAAAGGTTCGTGCTATGATGAAGCACCACCGAGATAAGAAAAGCTTCAATTTGCGTTGGAATAAAAAAAATCTGAATTTGTTTTTTTCATTAAAGCTTTTTCCTTTATACTCTTTAATCAAAGCGTCTTCAATTCCCGGTAGTCGAAATAAAATACTATCTCCGCCAGCAATTTCGAAGTCAGTTTTTTTCCATCGCCTTACTCAGGTTTTGATTTTTTTCTAATAACTTCCACTCCTAAGCGTGTATTTAAAAAACGCGAAAAACCTTTTAAGCTAACTAACTTTTCGTTCTCTAGAGACCTAAAATGCCGTTCTATTAATCTAGAATTTTCAATCAGTTCTATAAGATTCAGTGGGAGTCCAAACGTCAGAGTCAGTTATTAGATCAATAACGAAGAATCCTTTTACTGATTGAGCAATAAACAATTAAAACGTCTCCGCGCGCGACCAAAGACTCAATTTACAATTTTTATAAAAATAAATTAAACGGACCAATTTATTGAATTTCACCTCAATTTAAAACGCCGGACTCCGATTCATTAAAACATGAAGTCCAAATATTAATACGGCTATGGGCAATAATCTTTTTGCTGAAATATATTTATATTATATTTTTATGGAATTTTGTCATTGTTTTGCGCGAAAATCACCTGTTTGGCGCTCGGTCGCTCATCGAGGCGAAATTCGCTTTCTTTTCTTCTTTTCTTTTCTTTTCTTTTCATTTCTTTTTTTTTTTTTTATTATTATTATTATTATTTTTTCCTTTTCTTTTTATTATCTAGAAAAAACTTTTAATATTTATTTGACGTGTGAAATAATTTAATAGTATTTTATTTGAACTCTTTTAACTCTCCCTGCTGATGTTTTCTACCTTATTTAAGAGGATTATCGAAAATATTTACTGAAGCTAACAAAAAACTGAGATTTTTTACACACTTAGAAAGGTGTTTTACTTAATGTATGTGACAGTATCCGTAGGGAACGTTGCTTGTTGATTTTACGCATTGAATCTCTAGGCCCACAAGTCGCAATGCTATCTGAAACTCGTCTCAATACTAATTACTTAATGCACGCGGTTTAGAAAAATACAAAAAACAGTTAAAAAACCACAATTACGTAAAATAAATATTATCCCGACTCAAATAAATGTACAAATCAAATTTATAGATATTTTTCCCCTGACGGAAAATCAACATATCCAATACGATTTTACGCTCATTTGTTAAAAAGTTCAACTTTTAAGTGAAATTAATCTCCTCACTCTGGAGTCGGTATCGGGCTTTTTTATCGGATATTGAGATTTATTGAATAAAATTGTATTATCTTTGATTGAGTTAAGATTTACTCTTTGATGTCATGAAGTCTTACAATTTCCTAAGCGATAAATCGAGTGATTTGTGAGGCTCCGAAATTGCTGGCCGAGCCAAAGATATGTACTAATTGCTAATCTTAGCAGTGGAACAGTAAAAGCGCCGCTACTATCAGAAGAAGAGATAATCAGTTCAACCACCCTCTCAAAGGCTCATTTTTCAATTCATATTTTTTCGGTAATTCACCCAAAAACAATCGACGAAAAAAACATATTGCTTCGAAAAACAAATAAACTTAAATGTTTGTGAGAATATTATACCAGTACAAGGAATGATTTTAATTCTTATTTGATCTTTCTTATATTCTATAAATTTTATTATCCTTGAATACCCTTTAACATCTCCAATATATGCTTTGTTTTTAGAATCGATTATCGAAATCGTGCATGTTTTGTTTCTTAAACTCTTAAAAAAGACGCACACATCGCTACTCAATTTAACAAGGATGCTAAAAGAAAACAAAAAAATATTTTTTCGCCAAGATCACTCTCCCTCCACTCTCCTCCCATATTAAAATCCAAATTTTTCTTATCTCTAAAATGAGCTCTTATAACTTTTAGAAAATCACAATCAGAATGATAATTGAAGTTCCAGGATGGCTGGAGACTGATATTGATTAGTTATCGCTTGTTTAGACTGAATTTCACAAATACGAGATTAGAAAAAAATGAGTGCTTCATTTCGCATCTTTCAAATGTCTCCTAACTGGTTTCCTAGCATCTTTGCACTCAAATGGCTTGCCAAGACCGCACAGTTTGTCAGCACCAAGTTGGCTTCAGTCTAATGCACCATCAACTTAAATACTTGAATGGGTTTTTGAAATACTAGAAGCTTTCACTTCTCTGCAAAAAAGTGACTACAATGAATTATTTCTAATTGAAGAAATTCATTATTATTGAGCCTTGAAATGGATCTTGAGGGGTTTCCTTAGATTTGAAAAGGGAGACGAACAATTAGTTTTGATTCACCATATTCAAATGGATGATATTTTGTTCTAGGCATCACAAGAACTACGCAAAAATCACGCACTTAAGAAAAGAAACGGAAAAAATAATCAATACTAACCCAAACAGAAGCTATGGAAGCCATTAAACAGCTGTGACACTTAAATGGGTTTCAAGATTTTCTTGCTGACGAATTAGTTAATGATAACATCAAAGGAAAGAAGGATCTTTTCTGGAGGAAATTTAACCCAGCGCTTTGACAAAAAGGGAGAGTGTGTTTTATTTTTAATTGACTAATAGCAGGAAAAATCAAATTTGTTTTCTCTCCATTTTTATTTCGTTAAGTTCCATAGGGATATTTCCTTCTTTTATTTTCCTTGTTAAATTTTCTAAAGAGCTTGTTTTGCTTTTTGGTTTGCGAGTATTAAAGTGAACTCATTGCATAACGGGGAATGGCCTTGAGATCGGTCATTAGGGCGTGGTAACACGTGGTTCAGACAAATGGCGGGAAACCACATTTTTTGTATAGTTATGTCCTTACGATGAATCAAATTGAAATTAGAAACAAAATAAAATAAAATAAAACAAAAACAAATAAAAACAAAAACAAAAAATATAAAAGTATAAATCGTAATATATATATATTATATACAAAATGTATATAAATTTATGTAGTTAGCTATCTCGTGTTGAAATAAAAATAATACGAACTACAGGCTTGAGACACAAAAAAGAGATTAAGGTATTTTCTATGTATACTTGAAACCCGGTAACAAAATTTTTTTAAAAAAAATTTGCGGACCAAATTTCAAACAAATTGGACGGCTTGCCTTTGATCTGATTAAATGTCGGCTCATAAAAAAAGCTCAACTTTACTGAATTAGGTCTAAATTGTTCATTCGCATTTCTAAATTAACTTGGTTTGATTCATTGTCTTGCTTTTCTGTCGTTTAATTACCATAATCGTTAGCCCAAAGTGATTTAAATACTTAGAGGCCCTGTTGGCGGTGCGAACACTGGGAGATAAACGGCGCAACCTGGTCATTTCTTACTGTGTTTCAAGGCTTACATCTTCCTACCACTAACGACTTACCAACTCATTAATCCCTCTGTTTTTATCTTAATGTATAATGTACTTTAAGACGGTTTTAGTTTTTCCTTTGAACGATTGCTAAGGAGGTTGACGCGTGTGGTCTTTCCCTGATTTCATTTTATTGGAGACTCAATCAAAATGTAATAAAAAAACCGCACTTCACGCGTCAAGCAAATATTTGGTTAATTGTATGATTTCAGTTTGAAAAAAGGTTATTAGATTATTGTTCAACAAATGATCGTAGCGCCGATAACTAGCCAAGCAGTAAAATATGGATATGAACACAATAAATAGGTAATGAACACACTAAAATCGTGTCAGGTCGGGTTTTTCTCTTATATATTATATAATAATAAAAATCCTTAAAATAAAAAGCCAAGATGATATGACGCCTAGTGAACCAGAAAAAACCCAAAGATTTGTTTTAAGGAATAATTTGTATCACTTAATTCTTGTGTTTTTTTACAGCAATAATTATTAGTAATTTCCATAAGGCTTAAATACAAGGGCTTGTAGAACTAACAATATAGACTCAAGACTCTCTCCCACACACCATACAAACACACACGATAAATATATAAAACATTTATTAAGTTGGCGTACAGCTGGACGAGTAGATGTTTAAATTATAAATGAAAAAATACAGTGCCTTTTCGTGGTTTTCTGTTTGAAGTTAGGGAACCTTTTAAGTTTGAGTCAAAGTCGCAGAAAGAACGCATGTGAAATAAAGGGATTTAAAAATCACAATTCACAGTGAGACCTTAAATTTATCGTTACAAGAATTCCTGGACTGGACTGTGAAATGAGAAACGAGTGTACATTTATTTAATGTGTTTCCCTTTACTTTATTCATTTTTCTATTTTGACTTTGGTTTTTCTCCCTCTTCTGCCTTTTTTTTTCTATTTTATTTTTTCCCCCATATTTTGCTAAATTCAAGCACAACTTTCTTTGTAGGCCACTCTGTTTTTCCAACTCTTGGCTATAATTTGTCTCTTTTTTGTATGTTTTGTCTTTTTCTCTACTCTGATTTTCCTTTCCTTGTCATCTTAACTGACATGCCTATTTTATGACAGTTGCTCTCTCGACTTCCAATTTCCTTGCGGATTTTCATCTTTATCCTTTTCGTTCTCTTTTCTCCCATTCAACCTCTTCCCCTCTTCACTCAACTGGCTCATCCCCCCCCCTCTTTTCATTTAACTTTGATTTTCAGACTCCCTTTCACCGGATTCCCAAACCATTCTGTAGTGAGAATTTTATCTAACATTGCGGATACTTCTCAATGAACTATTAAACTACGCCAAGGGATCTTCCCTGATTTCTTATCAAATCGGCAAATCGCAAGATCAAAGAACAAAGGCTATAATTCCAAATCAAGAAATACAATATGGTCAAGTAGTTTGGGAGACCTGCACTATTCGTATCTTGCACTAAGTGACCGAATAGACAGATTAATGTCAATTAAAACCAAACGACCAAATTTATTATATCGTCAAATCTTAAACCGCCAATAAAAACTAGAGTAAGAGATTTCAGGACTTGATAAATGTACTTTTTTTGTGAATGATCATTTTTTTGGTGAAATCAATGGATTGATTAAAGGAGGAAATGAGTTGATTGTGATTTTGTTGAGGACGGAGTTGTATTGATATAATCAGTGGAGTCGATGTTCTAGTTTCTTTTGTGATCATGATATATGTTTTCACATTGTGATGCAATTCATGGTCTATAGATCGATTTGATTTGGTGGTCTCACGCATCCAGTGGTGAAGTAAAAAAAAAAACATTTCACAGATTTTGAAACCCACAACTTTAAGTCGTTTGAACCCAAATATGAATTAAAGCAAAACACACAAATGTTTTTTAATTACAAAGATGTTTCCTCGTTTTACTTTTATTGTAATTTTTCAACTCATCCAAACTTCCTCCGTTCATTTGAAAAGATTTTTTTCACTGTTTCCTGCGAATTGAAATTCTCCTTGGAATTGCCTTCCCAATTACTTTCCCCTCGCCTGATTTTATACTTTAATTATTTGGCAGTGAATGAAGTATTAATAAGTTGAACTTTTGGTTTTTTGGCGTTTCCTGATCTAATAAGTAAAATAGGTTTATGAGCCACAGAGAAATCACTTCGATTACACACGGGATATTAAAATCACGTCATTATATCACTTTTGTGCGCCGCTCTACTATACCAACAAACCAACAATTAGGACCGCAGTTGGACATTTGATCAGTTTCAGAGCAGTCAATAGCCGAGCTAACTCGCGCATCAGGAGCAATTAATGTCTAATTCCACCTTCAAGCGAAACATACCTGTCTTTGAATTAAAATCAAATTAAATAAACCAAAGAAAATGTCACAAGTCGCAGTACTTTGTGTACAGATATTATCATAAACATACTCAAACAAAATGGTCTACTAGTATACAAATCTATTCAAAGAATGAACACAGCTTTGAGATTTAATGTTGAATGAAAAAATATCGTCTCAGTGTTATCTATATGTTTAGCATATGGTGTTATTGGAATTTTAAGTGATCTCGCCGATTCAAGGTACATTTATTCTCTTACGAATTGGCGCAACAGATTTAACTAAGAGTTTCTTTTTTTACTATTGGCATCAAAATGTGAGATTTATTAAAGTGTTTTGAATGAAAATTAATTGAATATAAAACTGTCTAAGGGGGAAAAAGTCAACAGCAGACGCTTTAGAAAA
>JANTNT010216494.1:0-10999 GCA_024752375.1 Entacmaea quadricolor
GAAAAACGGTAAACTTGTTATTGTCTAGTTACAAAGAATTTAGGTTTAACAGCTCTTTTAATGCAAGATTTAGACATTCAACATCCTCAAGATGTTTTCCAGTGTGGTTTTTGAATTTCTCGGTGCGGGATTCTTTTGAAATATCAGAGGGTAGAATTTGAAAAAGAACTAATCTATTAATAAGTCGGATCTTAAAGAAATATAGAGTAAATGAGCCAAGTGCTTCGTTTCTTTATTATCTCGTTTTATAATTAGCTTTGTCGGTATACTTATATGAGGCCAATTTTGATCCTATTGTATAGAGCTATTCAACTAGTTCTTTGAACCACAATCGAGCATCTATCGAAGCGCGGCTTGCACAGCGATGATCAAAGAAGCCCGATCGTATAGTAAATAATGTAAGCTAGGTCCTCAGAGTTATACTGCCACACGCGGGATATAATAACCATGTTTATTCAACAGCAACGCACTATATTCGGGAGATAAGAGTTTTTGAGATCATTACTGACTTTCGTACGTCTTTATAGAGTATTTAAAACTATGATCTTGGAAGAAGCCACCTCATGTCTTTGTGTACTGTTTAGCTCGCTCTAAAGATGAAACTTTTCAGATTCATTCACCATTCCTAAGTTTTGTGTCAATGTTAATGTATTGAATGGAATTCCAAACAAACTCAGTGACAATATCTTAAAGGAATATCGTAGAAATATCCCGAACTCTCTTAGGTCAGTAGCGCCAGTGATCTGTGTTAGTTTATAATCTGTAGTGCAATTCAATCGAAGCATACGGAGCCTCTGTTAGATAACTCATAGACTCGCCAAGTTTTTCTTTGTTATTACATAATGAGACTAAATGTTTAATTATCCAAACAACTTTATATTAGGTTGAACTTGGTTTGAAATGATGAAGGATATCAGTGATTTTTATTAGCAGTTAAATAGTTGAAAAAATTGTCAGAGCCGAGCTATTGACGAGCACCCGAATCGCCTGCTGTAACGAACGGCCTGTTTTTTTTTTTTTTTTGTTTTTTTTTATAGTATTTCTTCGCATAAAATTGAAGTATTGTAAAAATAAAAAAGACAGAAAGAAAAGTTTCTTCACAATTTAAATTTTCTAAGCACAAATATAGAACTGGATTTTATTTGTTATTGTATGTATTTTTTTAAAAGCCATTTTTGGTGATGAAAGTTGTCAATTTCGGTAAAATTGCACGCTGGTATTTTACAGCAGATAGAACAAGCACTTTTGTTTTATGATTACTTAGTCACTGATGGTTGTTGACTTAAGAGCGTCTAACCCCTCCCTTATAAATCCTTTCTTCCGAACTTTGTTTGAATCTGCGAAAAATAAATATTCAAATTCCGCCGAAATTAAAAGAGAGAGAGTGTGATATAAAGAATTTTTAATTCCTGTACCGCTGCCATCGAGAATGGTTGGGAACTATATATTTTTTATTTTGTTTCAATTTCCATGAAGTTCAAGTAAGCGTGGGAGACTCGTTATCAAAGTACAACCTTTTGAGACCCGCCGCCAAAGTCTTCTAGTCGCCAACCTCTTCTAGAAAAATAAAACTCATTGGAAATAGAAGACTTTTCTTTTGACGGGGAATCTAACGATGTAGAAAAGCCATCAGATCGGGGCTGAGAAATACTTTTGCTTCTCAAAATGATTGAATTATTTATTTTTTCCCGAGACCCGATAGCGCCAAAACCAGACATTTGTGGAGTACTACAGCTGAGAAGATGGTTCAATTACAGCTTTATCTTGTTCAAAATTGCCCTAAATTGGACTGGACCAAAAGTTCAAACGCTACCGCCTCAATTATCCATGCAAGTGTAAAAGACGAATCGACTTTAATAGCATGTAGACGTCTGTTCGGGTCAGGGCTGTGTGACAGCCTTTCCAAAAGTACTAATAGCTTTTAGCGGTAGTTAAAGATAAGTTTACCAGCTAAATGAATGTACGAAACAGAGGCATTTCACTACTGCAAATAAAACAAAACAGATAGATTTTTTTGTAAGGTTCAAGTCGATAAAAATCTAAGTTTGAATTGGAAGAACAGGAAAGAAAACCAGCGGAGATTAAGTTTGAAACGAGGCGAACATTTTAGATGCTACAGAAAAAGAATTTCAACCCGTCTCTAAGTCAAAAAGTACAAGTCTAATGCCTCGACATTTATGGAATTATCTTCGAGAAGGCGGAGAATGTCACAGCTCACAACACCTTCAAAAGAAACGCCACAAACACTAAACGCGTATCATTTTAGAAAAAAAAAAGAATCAGCCGTTTACCTAAAACACTAAAAGCCATTTCGAGAGAATCGGTTGAAGAGAGTTTTTAATAAATTTGTGATGTATGTATGCGCTTTTAGATGGTAAAAGTGGAGTATTTGCTCGATGACATGAAGTTTACAAGAGAAGGCGGTGTACTAAAAGGATGATACTTAAAATTACAGCCTTAAATTGGCGTTGATTTGGGCCTAAAAGAGCTTTTCTAAAGCATTCTTATCTATGTCGGAGCTGAAACTAGAATTATCTAATCAACTTGGAAAATACCCTTTAGGGCAAAAATGGCAAGCGAATGTTTTAGCGGTAAACTTTAAAGGTTCCTAGATTTACTTTCAGTACTGAGGCAGCCTGCGAGGGTTTGTTTTAGAAAAACGAAAATGGATTTTGAGAAAACTCGACTGGCTTTGCCGCTTGTGTCAACTTGTCATATTTTTTTATTTAGAAGTAAAATTCACTCCTTTTTCTGTAAGAATTTTGTTTTCCTGAATACTGGTCTCTCTTTGAATGAAGCGTATTAGAGCAGATAACAAAAATTAGGAGGCGTTTGAGCTGTTTTGGTCAGCAGGTAAATAAATACACTTCTATTTATTCACTGTACATGTTTTTCCTACGACCAGTGTATCCAAGACAGCACACCTCAAAAACCTGTAAGCTATTCCTCTCCGTGTGTCTCTTGGATCTGAACTTCTTTTTGCATAACTGCCGGCGATTTGAGCCAGAAGCCTCAAACAACCATCAAATTTGAATGAATATTTATTCAAAGTTTGACAAAACGTTTCGAAAGCGTATTTTCGTATTCCTTTTGAGAAAGCCGACTTGACAAGGTAGTAGTCATTAGGGATTCAATGCTAATTCTGATAAGCCACCGCTTAATGCCTCGCGCCACAACAAGCCCGTGACAAGGTGAAAGAATTTTCTAGTCAAAATTTAGTTGGTAGTGTTGTCACTTGGATACAAAAGGAAATGTTCTTAATCTGGGTTTCTTCGCTTCATTTTTGCTGAAAGTAATAGGTGTTTGACAGCGCTGCAGTTTTGCCTAATTGACGTGCTTAGCCGACAATGCGGTATTTGGCGAAGATTCGATAATTTTGCTCGTGGAAACGCAATAAATAATTCAGCAAGAACCCCGTTGTTCACGGCACCATGTAGGCTCGAGGAACGGGTCGATATCTGGTGAGCAATACACGAATCTAGCCATCATTGATCAGTTTTAGTACGTCTTGTGTCCCGTGGTCAAAGTCAATAAAGTTCACAGTTGGAATAACTTCGAGAAATATTCTCCTTTTTCTATATCTACGATAAACAATGCTTAAGTATTTACAATTTAATAAAAACTATGTTGGAAAGACAATGACAAAATGGGGTTGTTTTGGATATTAGTCTTGTAAATCCATTGGTTAGCCTAGAAATACTTTGACGTTGAAGTATAAATTAAAAAGGTTAAACTGTTTTCAGAACATCTTATGTTTATTCATAGTTTATTTGCTGTATAATTTAGTCGAAATACTGCTCAAACTTCGAGCCATCCATGAAAGTTGAATATAGAATGACTCACGGGTTTGCACTCAACCGCTCGCACTATCTCGAACCACAACGTGTATGAATATTTTACGAATCTCAAGAGCAGGAATTCAAGTTTTTGTTTTAGTTGATGAGATATTTTGGAGCTTCGGGGCTTGTTATAAAATAAATAACAGTGAAATAGGGACCTATAGTCGATGGAGATCTTTTGTCACCTTTCAATCACAGCAAGAGTGCGAATGACCTGTTAATTGTTAGTCAAGGAAATTGGTCGAAATTGATCTCCGAATTCAAAGGACACCGCCGAATTCAAACAGAAACAACTATGGTAATTACCCTAGAATAGACCTTACCGGCGACGTTGGCCAAAATCAACCGAGGAAAGATGATCTCAATTTCTTTCCTTGATTTTTCCAACACAATTTCTAATCCGATTTACCATGATTGGCATGAATATTAAGGCTAGTTGAAAGAGGCTGTCCTTGAGGCGGCGACTGTGGGCGGGATGATAATTAGCGAGTTGTGACCCAGCTTGGAGTTGAGTTGTACTCGACTTTCACGCGCGCACGTTCGCCGACATTAAAAACAAATTTGAACTCCGCGGCAGGGGTTTTTTCGTCGAGATATTTTTCTATTTGAGCGAGAACCGGAAAAAGAAGGTTTTTAAGATGGGTTTTAAAATATCAGGGATTTGTTCCGAAGTAAACATAAGCGCCAGCGGTTAAATTGATTGATAATACTTATGCGGTATGATGAAAGGTAGCTCTGTTAACACCTCTAGCGCTTAGAGCGTATAGTGCAACTACATCGCAGCCTCGTGCATTTCAAACAATTGTTCTTGGCTTGTTACAGAGACAATAGTCTGTTTGCGCCACTGATATGTGTATTGGAGCTGTATTCTTATTTAAATTGGGCGGTCTCTTTGGTCCGAAGTGACAGCACTCGTAAAACCGATGACAATAACGCAAAGCGATAGCGGAAAACACACAAGAACAAAACCAATGATTTTCGTTCAAGTGCTTTCATACACTCTGTTTATAGAAGCTTAGCCAATCAATGGCGCTCCTTAGCGGCGGTCCGCTTTGATCATCTAAATCCAATCA
Source organism: Entacmaea quadricolor (assembly GCA_024752375.1). Taxonomy (NCBI): domain Eukaryota; kingdom Metazoa; phylum Cnidaria; class Anthozoa; order Actiniaria; family Actiniidae; genus Entacmaea; species Entacmaea quadricolor. Next base: position 4,913 of record JANTNT010216494.1, read on the forward strand.
CAAAATGTCTCTTCTTTTGATTTTGCTCATTAGTTCGCCGCCCTTGTACTCCTCCCTTGTCATGTCCTATAATAGCGACTTATTTGCCATAACAGCGGTTATGTGAGAATACTATAAACTCAGGTCTCCGCCTCTTGTGTTTGATTGGATGGCGGCACCGTCTGTCTAATTACTTTAGTTCTGTTTTTCTCCGGCACCGGCTCGTTCGACCAGCTGAAGCTGTATTGACGTGTTGGTGGGCTGGTTGATTTTAGTTTGACTTCGTTCGCGAACAGAACGCATCTCTTTAGAGATCTCTCAGCGAGAATTTCATCATAATCTTGTAAAATGGCTACAGCCGCTTTAGTCAAGCCCGAAATATTTCAGTTTCCTCACGTAAGTTTCAAATTTATTTCACTAAATAACCTTAGACTGACAACTCAATATTATTATACACTTATCAGACTATTTCTTTGCGAATTTTTGTAACTCACACTTGATTGTTTTTGAATTGCTTTAGGGCTATCCGAAGTCTTCGCCATTAGCCCTTCTTGCTGCTACGTGTAGTAAAATCGGACAACCAAGTACGGTTCTAGATCTCGCCGACTATCACAACAAGCTCTATAACTCAATGCTACAGGAACAAGTAAGCGTACAACACGCTATGAACATTCAGAATCAGTTAGCCACTTATCAAGAGAGAAGTTTACCTTTAACCCCTCCTGCCGAGCCACATTATCCTCAGTCATATCCAGAATTCTGCTTCTCAGCCGTCCAGAAACCACATATTCCAGGCTTACCGTTTCATCATGGAGCTCCTTCGCACGCCTCTAACTCAGTTTGCATGTCAGTCCATGGCCACGGATGCCCTGTAACAGTCGCGAGACCGACGTATTCTCAATGTACCGCCTCGTGCAAGTCTGAACGTAATGAAGCTCCCCAACATTGGTGGAGTGTAGAACCGAGTAAAGTTCCACGATCTCCCATTGCCACAGGCTTACCAACTTCACCCACGGGACACAGTTTTGCGTTTCACAGCCTACAGAATCCTGGCAGCTCTGGGACCTATCATAGCGCATTTACATCAACGTTTGCGAGTTCGCAAGTCACTGGAACTCGAAGATGCCGACGCTGTAGATGTCCTAATTGCCAACTAGCTGCTACCACTGGTAATACAACTAAACGAAAACAACATATTTGCCATATTCCAGGATGTGGTAAAGTCTATGGCAAAACTTCACATCTCAAGGCCCATCTTAGATGGCATACTGGAGAGAGACCGTTTGTGTGTAACTGGCTTTTCTGTGGGAAGAGCTTTACCAGATCCGATGAACTCCAAAGACATCTTCGAACACATACGGGAGAAAAAAGATTCCAATGCGAAGAGTGTGGAAAACGCTTCATGAGAAGCGATCATTTAAGGAAACACCAGAAAACACATCTAAACACCGTTAAGAAAGACAAGCCGGAGAGTTCTGAAGAATACAGTAAGACTCTGTCAGTCGATGTGGCAGACACAAACATGGATGAATTAAACAGTGTAATGGCTCTAACTCCAAAGCAAGAAGAAAATGATAAAATGGGAGCAAATGTGGAATGTTTCATCAATGTTGAACACTAGAAATCCAAGATTTACAAGGCCAAAATATTACGTAAGATATTTTACAACTGAACTTGTAGAACTCGTGTATACAATCGCATCTATTTCCCAAGTTTGAAAGCATTTAAAGCTAAGCTTTATTCAAACTTCATGCAATTTGTGGACAGCAGTCCACTGTAATTTAGAAAATTATATACAAAATGTGTATATTGTGTGCAATAATACGAAATTGAGTCTAGTTTTAGTCCGTGTGCAGCGCATACTGACTAGCCGACATATATAGTGTAATTGCTTCTTATTGTCAAATTGAAATTGCACTGAGATAAATGGTTGAATATAATCTATTTTATGTTACACCAATATTTGTGTATAATAACTTCAGATTATTCAAAGAAAATAAAATTTTATAACTAAAAATTACTTGTGTTTTGAATATTTTAAGGAATTTTTTAAAAACGTTAATGTTATTACCCTGGCTTATTTTCAATTCCATAAATTATTTTCCTTCGTCAGAGAAAAATAGAATAATGGGCCTAAAACAAAAGTATTATTTTGAAGTTCTTTTTGTTCGCTCTTCTTATAGCTTAGTTTATACGGGTTTATACGTGTTATTTTGATGAAAGGCATAGGCAATTTGGCGACGATTGTAAGTGATTAGAACCAGTTGAAGATCCTTTTGAAGGCGGTCTCTTTGATATTGTTGTTTACATGAATGCGGAGATATTAGCAATTAGACAAGCCTTACTAATTAGGACTTGTAGTTCTAGCAGTATTAATACTATAAAAGACTATTTCTCATTGTTCATCCTTACTACAACATACTCTAGTTCGAGCTTAGAAGAAAGTTAAGTAATTCTAATAAGCCGAGAAGAAAGTCCAAACACGGCTCGTACGTTAGATTTGCGTCTCATGGTTTTAGTTGATCAACCCTCGGGGTACTTACAAAAAGAAAAGAACGAAAGAAAGAAAATCAAAATTGTTTTGAAACCTTACAGAGATTAACTCTAAAATGTAAGTTTTTTGTCTTCCTTTTCTTCAAACATTATTTTAGACCTGTGGTTTTGCTAATGGAGAGACAGCACTTTGCTTGTGATTCCGTCGGCTTCTTCAAACGGCCAAATAAAACCGCGAGCTAAGTTGCCTGTAGCATTTCACGGGCTATTAGCTTGGTAGAGCTTCCTTTAGACTCAAGAAGCTTCGCCAGTCTATTCGTAAGATCACGCTTCTTTCTAAAACCACTTTTCCACAGAAAAGTAAAGGTAGATTCCTTTTCTTAACGCTTGTATCTGTTTTGATCATCATAAGACCGTTACTGGAAAAAAACTTGCAGAAAAACATCTCCTTTCCAAAAGGAATTTTTGATCGCACATCAAAATCAAATGGCATCTGATACAAGAGTTTCTTATATCCTTATAAAACGTTTTAATGCCTTTGAAGTAAGCCAAATGCACAATCAATCATTTAAGTCTTGTAAAAGATCTCCATTTATCTTACTTTGTAAATCGGAACTACTATATTCGTGTACTTTATCTGTACTCGTAATTCTTTGCCGTAAGGCAAGATAACTTGCATAAATGACTTCGAATGACACAAAAAAAGACTTTTAGTCCTTTCTGAAACCTCGTTCCTCTCACAATTGCTTAAAATAGGCTAAAGAATTCGCTTTTGTTATTTGGCGGGGGCGAGGGAAGATTTAACCGTTCGATTTTCCAAAGAATTGCATGCAGTTGTAACACAAACATTGATACTATTTAACGACTTTATACAGCTTATAATACCTATTCTAAGCAACCCATGAAATTCAAAACACAACTTGACATCTAAAATCCATATGTTATTGAAATATAATTTGGTAGAGACATAAGACATGGAGTAGCAATTTCACGTGCACTGAATATTGTGATTGTGGCATAGTCTTCCACACCACATAAAAGAAGTGTACTGACAGAGCTGTGATGTCGAGTTGAACTCTTGTGAAATTCTACCATGTTTGTAAAAATCATGCCGAATCATGGATGATAAACACACTTGATTTAGATACACTGTCCTGAATTGAAACTGATGGAGTAAATTGCAGGATGGTCTAAAGTTTGGTTGCAAAATGATAAGCAGTAGTTTGTGAGGAAAAGACATTTGTGGTTCTGTTACCACCTGCGAATAAGAAATTCCCTACTCTTAATAAGGCCTTACTCTTTCTCAAGAAATATAAGGCTTTGAATTCCTTTTGAGACTTTACATACTAATATATTTTCTTAAACCAATTGCCTGCTGTTGAGGAGAAATGCTAACCATCTATACTTTTTGTAGTTTGAGCTAACAGTTCAAGACCCTGAATATATTTACACACATTTCCTCGAGTGGCAGTGCTATCGAGGAAATGTGTGTAAAGACAACTCTGCGTCCAAGTGTCGACAGTGTCTCCGGTCTTTGGTGAATTATCGATGCGACATCAGAAGAGCAGCCAGAGTTTGTCAAGCGAAAATAAGAAAATTATTGCGTAAAAATAAACAAATTACTTCGCGGAGCAATGGAATGGTCTAGACCCAACTTGGCCGGCTCTTCCAACATGACATGCAAGTGATGTCTTATAGTAATGAAGGTTTTTACAAGTCTTTTTACTGTTTGATTCAGTTTGCACAGAAATATCAATCCCGGGATATCAATTCTATTAAAAGAATGACAGTGATCACTGAAATAACACTGGCTTTTTTTGTTGTACTTTAATTAGAGTTTGAGAGAACTGTAAATGGATAAATATTGCCATAGTAAAAACATGGTTTTCACATGTGGTAAAACGCCTCGCGTGGCAATCTCCAGTACACACACCAGCTGTACGTTAGAATTATCACACGAGTAAATAAAAATAAAAAACTTTAAGCTTTAAAAAACAGGGATACAAATACTAGTATTCACGCTCATTTCTCTGGAGTACCATTTTGCCTGCAACCGGTGTCTTGTTATACAAGAGTTTACCCAAACGAAAGACAACTAGATTTTGAATATTCGCCTCCTGTCAGGATGGGCGGTGATCTGCATACAAGAAACACGCGTAGCATAAACGTCAGCTCTCCACAGGGAGTCCGCGACAAACAAGGCTTCACCTCAACAGTGTTATCAAAGAAGATATGAATGTATGTTGGTTTGTGGGATTAACCAGCTTGATATCTTTGTTTGATATCAGTTGTAAATCGCACTTCAAGCTGTGAAATTTTATGAACTAGTTTCGCTGCGCATTTTGCATTTAGCTTGCAGGAAAACACATTGGAAATTGTCGCGACAGTGTTTCTTAATATTGATTTCATTTCTTTCTTTCTTTTCATTTTTTTCTCATTCTCTTTTATTTCTTTTATTTTTTATTTACGCACTTAAACTCATTTTCCAATTATTTTTATACTTTGGTTTTTTCCCTTTCTTTTAGAGTAAATCAAATTAACGAAAAAGGAAATTTCGCCATTATGACAACAACCTCAATAACGGTATCTGATAGATTTCAAAACCTTTAGTTTTTGAATAGTTAGCCAAAATCGTCTTTCTTTTATAGAATGAATCGCCAAAATGAGATCTTCGTGATGATCCAAAATACATAGCCTTCCTTGTTTGATCGTAACTAATGCAAAAATACATATAAAAAAACTTTCCGCTTTTACTAAGCACCATATGTTATGCGCCGGTCATAAAGGCCAAAAGCTTAGTCGTCTCTTAGCAATATCTTATCTTAACGGCTTAAGTCATTGACTTTTATCAAAAGAATGAAATAACTCACAAGAACTCTCTTCAGTTTTAAACGGCCTAGTTAATTTTCTTACAAATTCAACCTCATGTTCCAAAGATTTATAAGTGGCGTTCTTACATTTTGTATACTCGCCTTAATTCGTCCTTTGACTTTATAATTACCTCAAGCGTTGCGGTTTTGATTTATAGCTCGTATTTTATCAGCACTTGCTTTAATAGCTAAAAACCAAGCTCCTTTGTTTCTGGATCATTTTTTCTCTAAAGGTTTTTATGTTTTTTCATGTTTTTATGATAGCGGTTTTACTAAACCCGTGAAATAAAATCCATTAGTTACAGAGTGGAAAAGTCAAATAGAATCAAAAAAAAAACAAAGAAATTCGGAGTCTAGATGTGTATTAGTCTAATATCTATTTCACGGGTTAAGTAAAATCACTTGTTTTTCCCCCCTGTTTGGAATTAAATTCTCTTATGTTTTTCCTTTTTAACATGAATCGTGTTTTTCACTGGGGCACTGTGTTGCATGAGTTTCAAGATTAAACACTACATCACAAAATGGTGAGCCTTGAGGCTATTGTAAAACTACGGCACTTTATAGAACATAAATGAATGTTAAGGACTATAAAGAGACAAGAGTTCAAGTTGAAATCCCCGAAATAGATATCGTGTTTATATCAGTGATTGCTTTTAAAGTGTCCTTTTATTTCAATCGACACCCAATGAATGAGTTAAAAAGATTGGCACTTGAAATTACTGACTCGTTGACTATTGCACAGGAC
>JANTNT010216827.1:0-15417 GCA_024752375.1 Entacmaea quadricolor
TCCATGCAGGTATCACCTTGTCAACAGAGACCCATCATATAATCATTAATCCTAAAAATGTTTAATAAATTTATATTTCAAAGCTAAAATAGGACAATACTGTTTGAGTATATCAATTTTACAAAAATAAATATTTGTCAACAAATGTTTCAGAAACTTGAGGAAAAAAAAATTTAGATTTTTTAATTGTTTAACTAGAATGACAATCACAAATAGATTGTATATTTTTGCAAACACAGATAACAAAAATTTGACAACTCTAGGTCAATCTTTTTAACCCTTACTAGCAGCTCACAGTAGGATTATCATCTAACTGGGAGACATACAAAAAAATCAATTTAAATCAAGATAAAAATTATATCCACAATGTTATTAAATGTACCTAAGTAATAAGCAATTGCACAATTTTTTATTTCAAAGTGAATTTGCAATTGTGCCCAGAGGGTTAGAACAATGATAGGGGGAGAAATTTATAAAATTAAATGTCTTCTTAAATGCAATAAGGTATGTTAAAGATAGATTTGGGTTGTTGGAAAAATGTAAATTCTTTTTAAAATAATTGTCAAACATTTTATTTTTTGAAATGCTTTTGTATTGTGCCCTGGGGCTTAGACTATTGTTAGAAAAAAAAGGAGAAAAAATATCATTACCTATAAATCCAACAAATATAAGATATATTTAGGTCATAAGAAGCCTCAAAAAATAAAACAGGACTTTTGGAATGTAATTCAACATGATAATAATCAGTTTGCTTCCTCTTGACAAGTTAGGTAGTTATTTTACAAGAAAAACTTGGATACAAAAAAATTTAATTCTTTGAGAATAATATTTTTTTCCTTTTACAAATCTACTGATGGATATTTCACAAGAAAGTTTTACTTTTCATGAAGGTACACACAAGATATTAACAAATGCTATTACTTAATGTATGTTCTAGAAGCATTGCAAACAAGGCAACTGAATATTAAATATCTGTCGAGATTTCTCACTAGAATTGGAGGTTACAAGAAGTTATCAGAAATACACACTGCAAACAAGATGTGTATGGAGATGGGGATCCATGGCTTAACCCTTTGACTCTACTTGCACTGATAAAAATCTTAAACTTTAAAAAAGAAAACATCTATAGATTTCTTAAAAGAGACCAATTTTCTTTTGATTGGAGATACTGGATTGGTATCTCAATTGAAAATTTAACAAGTCACTAAAATAAGCTATTATTGAGAAACTCAAATCTCATTTATACACTACTCAAAAAGCCACTAAAACAACTTTTATCAAGCTAATTGAATTCATGTATTTGCCTGTGATTGTATTCTTGCATTTCAATTATTTTTTAGAGATTAAAATATAATCTCTACATTGTCAATACATTTCTGTAGTAAAATAGGTTTTCCTTCCAAATGCTTTCTTCACCAGTAAGGTTTACAAGCTTGCATTAATAGAGCCGTCCATGCCACTTTTATTTTGTGATAAATGTTCTTGCTTCAAGAAATGCAAGTCTAAACATAAAGTACTATTTTAAAAGTCGAGGAATTTATTTTCTTTACTGGAAATGTTTACAAGCTTGCCTTTTTAGAGCTATCCATGTCCATCTCTTCACTCACTGTGACAAATGTCTTGTTTTTAGTTCCTATAAATGTCATTCTGGCTAGATATAGCATACTACTTTGACAGTAAGATTTAAAATCTAAATTTATTGTACGCAATGTCCCTAGATATCAATTATTGATAAACTTTAGCAGACTGATAATTAATAGCTTTTCTGCACACATCTTTTTTGTCTAGGCAAAATCTTATTGCATCTGAAGAGAACTTGTTTGAATGCTAGTTGGATTTATTTGTATTTCTTATTTTCAAATAAATCTATTAAGTTTAAGGACATTCCAGCTGGGAAAAGCAGCTCTTCAATTTTAACCTTAAAAGAAAAAAACCCAAGAATAACAAGTCTAAAACCTTCAAACTGGCAGGTTAGCCATTGGGTATACTAAAACAGGTTTTTACACATTAGGATTCAAACTAGTTTCTAAGATTTAAGATATATTAGATCTCTAGAAACAAAACTTTAAGCCATAAAGGTGAATCAAAATCTTATTTGGCAGTAAGATTGAGGTAATGTCAATTCAGAGTTAACACAAGAGTAGAACTTCTGTTTAAGATATGTTAGATCTCTAGAAACAAAACTTTAATCCAAAAAAGTTGAATTGAAATCTTATTTGGCAGTAAGATTGAGGTAATGTCAATTCAGAGTTAACACAAGAGTAGAACTGCTTTCTGAGCAACCTACACAAGTATTGAAACTGAGAGCTACTAAACAAGAAAATTTTGAAAAAAAAACTATGTCCAGGAATTAGGCAGTACAACGAAGTGAAACACATGAAATTCTCCTTAATTTCTGACAGCTAACTAGTATATTTTGTGTTAAACTTTCTGGGGAAAGATACATGTCATATTCTAAAGGGTGAAAGGTTAATCAAAGGTTAACTAAAATTCTATCTCCAATTTTAGAAATTGTCTGGTTTTTATTTAAAAATAGAGGTTACCATAGTACTATCAGAATTCATAGAAATTTTAAAGTTTATTTTTTGTGTGTTGAAGTTCAAAAAACTTTAGAAGCAGGGTGAATTTATATGTTCTACATAGAAAACAAATTGGAATAGAGGCAACCAACTTTAAAGTTCAAATAAAATTCTATAAATCTTAAAATACCTTATGATATTTCATAACATTCTGGTCTCAAGATGGGATTAATTTATTTTGGAAAAAAAGTTCTTGAAAACAAAGCTTCACCTGTTAAACAACTTCAAGCAAGGAAGCTTTTTAACAATGCTCATAAAATGGTGCAATGATTTACATAAAACTATCAAAGAAACTAGCAACTTTTAAGCCTCAGAGCAATCAGTTGGGTTGCCAAACAAACAGAGATAGAAGTCCATTTTACAGAGAAAATAACGTCTGTGTAATATGTACAAGTTAACTCAAATAAACAATGAATTTAGATGAAGTACTCAACAAACTTGGAAAATAAAATTGGTCAACAATGTTGAAAAAGAAACCAATATATTCTGAAAGCCTTTCGTTTAATAAAACAGCTATTTCTTTCAATATAACCTATCTATAAAGTATTTTTGTTTATATGTTAATGAAAAATACGAAATGGAAAGCCAATCTTTTGTGTTATCTGGATTTGTTTCTTCTGACGCGACAATGTTTGGACATAGATATATTTCAGCTACAAGAAACCCTTTCAAAGCAATTGTTTTTTTGTAAGGTACAACCATCTACAGTCCTGGGGTTTTTATAATCTTCTTATAAATCCAAAAGGATTATTACTGATGGCATTATAGCCATAGAAATGCATTTTATTTTAAAATAAAAGCTTTTTTCACAGGTAGCTTCGTTTAGAAAGCTTCAGTTTTTCATGTTGTGTTTGAGCTGGTTAGGAAACGCTATCTCAAATTCGGTCGATTGATTAAAAACGCTTGATTTAAAGCCATACTCTTGACTATGAGTCAGGAAATTAAGCTAAGGGAAGATTTAAAACGCGATCAAAATTTTCCCTTCGAGTGATTTTGCATTGGACACATAAGCTTACATATAATCATTAGATTTTCTCAAAACGTAAACAAAATTCCTCAAAATATATGTAGGTTCTTCAAACTCCAGAGTCTCTTTGAGAAAAAGAAACAAGGAAAGTTGGATTTGAATCGATATAGAAAGGAAACAGCTTATTCACTGCTGATATAAGAAGGTTTAATAGGTATAAAATTCGGAGGGAATAATCTCTAACGAGTTAAGCCCAGAACTGAAAAAACGATTTCCATACTAATTTGAAGTTAGAAAATCCTTTCGTTTTAAGGGTCTATCTAGAGAGCTGTGAGATCCAAAATTCCATATAAAAGCATACTGTTGGTATTACGTTAATCACTGTTAGTCCACCCACGTAAAAATCTTTTAATTTCGTTTCTTGGGTGAAGCAAAGTGACGCTTGTTAAATAAAGATACGCGACAAGGACATTAAAATAGTACACAAAGCAGAACAGGTTCGCGTCGATAGCGACTCTTTGCTTCGCCAAAAATCAATCCGGGGCAAACAAAAACCAACAGCTTTTAAGGTTAAATAGCTTACCTTTTCTCCACTCGAGTAGAAAAACCATCTTAGCCGTACAATGTTACAATGATCTAGCTTTCGCATGATTTGTAGCTCGCGATTCTACAAGAGAGGAAGGACCAGTAGCACAAATTAACACCACCATTTTTTTACATGGACCAGGATGCGCAAAGGCTCGTTTAATAGCTAAAGCAAGCTTTACCTTAAATCTTTTGTCCTGTAGGACTTTCTTTATGGCTACCAGTTCGGAGGAATCACACGTCCTGGCTTGGTATACCACTCCAAATGAACCATTGCCGATAACTTTGGTGTCCGTATAACTGATCTCTTGAGTACGATCAGGCAACGATCCTGTAGTTGCAACCACAGTGGTAATCTTGCTTCCGTCTTTGTCCCCTTTTAGTTGAAAAATACAAGTACAAATGAAATTCTTGAAGCATATGACAAGGAAGAAAGGAGATGAAATAAATGCATGTAATAGATTCGGCCAGTGAAATCACACTGACGACTACAATTTTCGTTATCGTCTTCACTTACGACTTATTTTCATGCCGGTGAAATTGGGCGATTGGTGTTTTTGGGATTCGGCAAACGATGTTGTCCGAGGTCTATGAGAACTCATTCTTTGGTGAACGCAACTAGGTCTGTCGTTCCGATCGCCTGAGATTACATCTCGGCAAAACGTACATTCATAATGGAGAGTTGCTTTCAAGAGCCACCTTACACCCAACCAAGACCGGAATCAGTTTCGCGCAAAGCTGGCCGCAAAACTGCACGACTTGCGGCTCATTGAGGGCCAGATTTCAAAATAATATCCTTCAGGATTCCACCTCAATGCTTTATGAAGACGATCAAAGGATCTGGAGAATGGAGATCGTTAAACCGTAATGAATACTGGCTGTCGAAGGGGAAATGACACTTAGAAAAATTCACAATGGCGCTCCGCTACCAGAGGCATGTGGCACCGGGAATCCATCGTGACCCCCAGCAAAGTTTGTTCAATTGTTAGCCAATGGCAACGGTGACGAAACATCCGAAGAATGGTCGACGCCTGTCGGAACGATCGATACCCTCTCGAGATACTTTCGTAGATTTTCACTATTCCAAGCAAAAGTAAGCTTGTAAAAGCTGGAGAAGTATTTCATTTATTTTTAGTAAATATTGAATTTAAGAGTTTTCAGAGATGAAATTTCCCGATCTTGAGGTAGAGAGATGATATGACGAGTAGTTCGCTGTTTTAGGAAGCTGTTATTTGAAGGGCTGTTTGGATTGCATTCGCGCGGGAAGATTCAGTAAGATGTCAGATACCATGTGAGTCTTGACTGTTGAAATATTTTATCCGTTCCCTTCAAATATTGACAAATTTAATCTCTTCGTTTCACAGAGATTCAGCGAATTTGTTCAAAGTGTTGATTGGTGAGTCATTAATGAGGTTTTTACTGCCTCAAGCCATTTGTGTACAAAAATTCAATATTTTTCAATATTTTTTCAATCAGTTTTCCAATAAATTTTTCTAACAGTTAAGCTTAATTGCTTCTACCCATGCCCCATGCCCCAAGGCCAATTTCTATTATGTTACATATGTAACATTGTTTATAATTATTTTTTATGATGGCATAGTGTTGGATTGCATCATGATTTTTGATCATGTTGACTAATTTAAAAAATATGGAATGCATGATTAAGCCTTGCACACAGGCCCTGGCAAAACAAGGACACATTGTGGCGACAACATTGCATGTTGTCCCATTTTGCCACGTGCAAAACTGTGGCAGACACAAATTTTATGTCCAGAACACAATGTTTCTAAGAAATGTCAGAAACATTTGTGTCTGCTGAACAATGTTGCCGTGTTTTGACAGTCAATGTTATTTATAGCTCAGAGCTGTAAATACCATCGACTGTCTTTCATTCCCTCACTGTACTTTGAAGATGACTTCTGTTCAGGTTGTTGAAATGTCAGTCTCCACTAACAACAGTCTTTCTCAAGTTGACATTCACCTGGACAATCACAGCATCTCACAATCTGAATTCTTTCTAGTAAAAAATTCAATTTGTCAAGGGAAAAAGATTACATTGTTCTGCCATCCAACAGGACTGTCATCATATGATGATGTAAAATCTTTATACTTGTCAAAGTTAGAGATGCATGGGTACCATGAATTGCTAGCGTGTCACCTCTCACAACTGAGGTCCAAGGGTTTGATTCCTGGGCTTGGGACTCGTGAGTAGAGTGGTTTGTGTGTGGCCTGTGCTTCAAGGGCTTTTTTCTGGGTTCTCCAGTTTTCCTCCCTCCTTAAAATCAACATTTATAAATTTCTTTTCAATCTATGGATGTCATGTCCCTGATAACAGTAGACCCTCCTGGTGGGGTCAGCTTGAATACGGTACTAGACACACAAAGAAAGTTGATTTTGATTATTTTCCAACAATAAAAAAATATTATAATAGTTAAATACCAAAATACAGAGAAGTTTTTGTTTACTTTTGTCTGCAATATTTGTTTCTTCAGCTACTGATATTCATCTTGGTTATGCTGAGAAAGATCAAATAAGGGGTAATGATTCATTGGTTACTTTTGAAGAGATACTGGAAATCGGAAAGAACCATAATGTAAGGGCTATAACTGTATAACCTATGGATGTTGGTGTTATTAATTATGAATTTTAAGTAATATAAAACTGATATGTCTATAAACTCTAATATGGATGCTCACTTGGTTGGGCACTGGTCGTGGTTCGAGTCCCGGCTTGACCAATTCTCAGGGTCTTAAAATAACTGAGGAGAAATTGCTGTCTTTGTAATAATATCTGCAAGTGGTTACCAGTAGATGTTCAGGTCTTGGATAAAGGTGTTAAACCATAGGTCCATTAGGTTTGATTTTACATGGGACTGTTGTTCTGGTGTCAAGGCCTTTGACCTAAATAGCTGTAAAGTAAGTGAATGAATGAATGAATGATAAAATATGTGTATAAATATGTATAATGCAACTGTTTTGTGTTGATTTTATGAAATATTTTGAAGTGTTAAAACTGGATAGTGCATACAAAACGTATTGAAAAAATTAAAAATCTTGTCCAGAGTAGATCAACTTCATATAATCATTGGCAGATTTAGGGAAGGGGTGTAGATTGTGTACACCCCATTGGACAACTTTGTGCTGCATTGCTCTATCACTGCACCCCCTAAAGAAAATGGCTTGCCCTTCTATGACTGCTCCTCCTGAAGGAAATGACTTGACCCTCTACAACTGGACTGCCTGAAGAAAATCCTAGATCACCCTGATGTTACAGGATGTGTTCTATTAAAACTATAAGATGACATTACAGCTGTTCTAAACCATACAAAACTAAAAATCTTTTCAAACTATGGGCTTTCACCTAGTTGGAGCTTGCTCTGTTGTGATTGTCACTTGCTGATTTTTTTTTTCTTTTTATATAAATGCTTAATTAATTTTTTATTAAATAAATAAATAAATAAACAAATAAATAAAATAAAATAAAATAAACACTGAAATTGAGTTTTGGTAGACATCAATCAAAAGCATTCCCGTGACAGCAGGCTTGTTTTATCTATTTCTGTACAATTTCAAGTTTTTACAGCTAAACTATGTTATGCATGACCAGTAACAGGCATTTGAATCAACATTTCTAGCATCTCTCCCAAAGTTGGACAGAAGGTTTGATTATTTTAAAATCTAATAGAATCCAAAACTTAAATTTTCCTCAAAATACTTGCGTCAGGTAAGCCTACTTACTCCCCTATCATTATTACATTGAATACATGAAATTTCTGAAGATTTTTCTTCCCAAAATATTTTGTGGCATTTTGACTTTACTTTCAAGACTTTGTGTATTCATCTGAATTTTCAAGACTGGAGTCTAGACTTGAAGATTTAATTCAAAATTTCCATGTTACTGTTACTGTTCAAGCATGACATTATTTGCTGTAATGTGTCTGAAAAGCATATTGTTGGTTGTGTGTGATTTAGAATGGCTGAAATGATGACATAAGTATAACAATATTTTTAATTTTGTGAAGGTTGATTTTGTTCTCCTTGGTGGTGACCTATTCCATGAGAACAAGCCATCGCGAAAAACCACACATGCTTGTATGGCACTACTTAGAAAGTACTGCATGGGCAACAACGCATGTCAAGTGGAATTCCTAAGTGACCAGTCCATTAACTTTTCAAATAGTAGGTATGTGTTCAATATTGATTTATGGATGTACAATATAGCTAGATTACAAAATAGTTAATTAGATATTAGGAGTTATGAAATTGAATAACAAACCCTTGAATCATTGGCAGAAATAGGAAGCTCAAGCGTCAATGATGAAACCCACAACAATAACAAATGCACTTTATTTGAAGATGACGAATAAAGCTGAGCTTTTTTCAATTTGGTCCTCATGATATTTTACAAATTGTGGAAAATGCTACGGTCTGCTTGTTGCAGCTTACAATCTGATAAATGCATATATAGTGTTAGTGTAAGTGTGTTAGTACAGGTGGACTGTCCTGTCTTCAACAAACAATGGAGGTATCACTTTCATCATAGTCATTCAAAGATAATTGAATTTCTAGTAGTAATAGTGATAATAATAACTATTTGTACACATTTTGCAAAGCCTTGATGTGTTTACAATAAACATCTAAATAGTAATAATAACTGATAATGAAAATTTAAAAAAGTGGTTATATATAGTGAGCCTACTTCAGGTTGTTGTCGTCTTGTTTTTCATCATCAGTACTTAAGCTCCATAACAGTTGTGTAATATGGAAGTATGACTTGAAGTTTGGAACTTGGGAACAAATTTTGGAAGCCACTTGTCAAAAGTTATGTGAAACACACTGTAACATAAAAAATGGCAAGAATCTTAATTCCATTTTCAAAGTGGGAATAGTGCAATGACATGGGCTAGCTCAAACCCTGATGATGATAATGTAGACTGAATTAAGCTGATGTAATCTCATTTCAAGGACAAGAATCTTCAGGAGTTCAATTATGCAAACAAAATGGAACATTTAAGACATCTAATTCTTGCTTATTTTGTTAGATTTCCAGTTGTCAATTATGAAGATCCTAATCTGAATGTATCCATGCCAGTTTTTTCTATTCATGGTAACCATGACGACCCAGCAGGTGTAAGTAATTATTCCTATTTTTACCCCCAAACCAATCAGCTATAAGCAGTCTACTTTGATTATTTGATGGGTGGAGTAAGGAGGAGTTTAGAATAAGATATAATGATGTAAACCCACAAAGCCCATCTAGGAACTATATGAATGTCTAGATGGTGACAAAATAAAAATGAGGCGACTTGGTTTATCCGACCTCTAGCCATCAAAGTTGTCAAAAAGATGTGAAAAATATGTCAAAAAGAAATCAAAAATTTGTGTAAGTGTTCATGGTACGGTGTATTGCACAGTAATATCCTGTACTGTAAGTTACTTAAATGATTGTTTTGTTACAGGATGGGAATTTGTGTGCATTAGACCTTCTCAGTGTCTGTGGATTGGTCAATTACTTTGGACGGCCAACTTCTGTTGACGACATCACTGTTTCACCAATTCTCCTACAGAAAGGTACAGCAAAGTTGGCTCTGTATGGTCTGGGCTCTGTTAGAGATGAAAGACTTCACAGAACATTCCTTAATCAGAAGGTCAAAATGTTACGTCCAAAGGAAGATCAAGACTCATGGTTTAATTTACTTGTTTTGCACCAAAATAGGTATGAAATAACATTGCATTTTGTTTAAAAACACTAAAGCAATGTAATATATATGTTAACTTTGTCTTTTAATATAAGAGAAAATAATGCCCTGGGATCCCTGCAGTTGCCTCATACATTACATCAACTGGCTGCGTTTCCAGCGTGGTTAGTCCTTGTAGTGTAGTAGTCAACACGTCAGACTAGTAAACCAAAGATGTGGGGTTCGATTCCCACCAAGGGCTTAAAAATTGTTTTCTCTTTATTCATTCTTTTAATGTATGTTTGACTAGGTCATTTAATTATGAAAGGTGCTGTAATAAATGGGTTTTTTTTGTCAGAGCTAAGCATGGTCCAACCAACTACATCCCTGAGAAGTTCCTGGACCCTTTCTTGGACTTGATATTCTGGGGTCATGAGCATGAGTGTCTTATTGAGCCAGTTCATGCAGACGATCCAACTTTACCCTTTTACATCTCACAGCCAGGATCATCTGTAGCAACATCACTATCCCATGGAGAATCAAAACAAAAGTAAGTTAGTTTTAGGTTGAAATTAAATTGAAAATTTCATACTAGATTTTCTTGGTAGAAAGTTGAGTAGCTTGGAAAGCTGTCAATCTGGGTCTGGGATTATAACATACATGTATTGGTGGAGTTAAAGGTTGTTTGTTTGTTTGGTTGTTTGATTGACAAGTCAACTGAAAAGTCAAATGATTGATAGGTTGAATGATTGATTGAGAAGATCAACAATTGCTAGGTTGGCTGATTGACAGGTCTACTGATTGGCAGGTTGAGTGTTTGACAACTCAACTAATTGACGACCCAAATGAATGACAAGTCAAATGTTTGACAGGTTAGTTGATTGACAAGTCCACTGATTGACAAGCTAACTGATTGACAGGGCCACCAATTGACAGGTTGACTGATTTACAACTCAACTGATTGATAGATCAACTGAATGACAGCTTGTCTGTTTGACAGTTTAATTTATTGGCAAGTTTATTAATTAATGCATTGAGCAAATAACAGACTGATAATATTGATTGTTTATTGTTTGGTCAGACATGTGGGTATACTAGAGATCAAAGATGACAAGGCTTTTCAGATAACTAAAATTCCTCTTAAGACTGTGCGGCCATTCTATATGGAAGATGTAGTCCTGGGTGAGACTGACTTAGATCCAACAGAAGAACAGAAAGTCATGTTTTTCCTCACTGATAAGGTAACTCTCAAAATAAATAAACAAACAAACAATAATCTTTTAATAATAATAGTAGTAATCTTTTATTTGTTCAAGCAGGCTGATTATTCTGGCAGCTATATCAGCTGATGTGGGCCTGCGTACTCCACAGTTACTACCTCTACATTAACTATTTTGTGCACAAAACTCAACTCACATGTTGATCTTTATGGAGGGAGGAAAACCGGAGAACCTGGAGAAAAACCCTTGTAGCAAAGGAGAGAACAGCACATCAAACAAACTGAACTCACATATTAGGCTACGGATGTGGGGCTCAAACCATGCATCCCTTAAAGCCTTATATTGGTGGATGACACCTTAGTGGCATAGACTACCCATGCTACCCATAAAGAAATAAAAAAAATTTGGTGGCACATCCTCTGAGTTGTTCTTCATCAACTGAAATTCTGTTTGAATTTAGAAATACTGAGGGAGGGAAAACTGGAGAACCCAGAGAAAAACCCTTGAAGCAAGGGAAATTTAACAAGCAGATCTACCTACGTATGACATTGAATCAGAATAAATCCCATGTCAAAGTGGGGAGAGGTGAGCTCTCACTTCTACACTACCTATCCTTCCATTCAAAATAGGTCTACCATTAGATTGATTGATTAATTGATTAATTGATTGATTGATTAGATTATGAAGAGAGAAGCAGTTAAGCCATGTGGGGTAGACTCAAAAACATATGAAGTATGTGTAATAAGTAAATTACGAGCCTTGTAACATGTAACGACAGAAGAAGCTACACTAGGCCTTTGGCAACTTCTGATCATAAGATAGTCAGCTCAACTAGAAACTGTGGACAGGCTTGTAATTTACCTATTACACATTTTATATGATAAGTTATGGATTTATTGATTAATTTATTGATTGACTGAAGATGCTATTGATAAAAGTATAGACTACATTGCAGCTGAACAAAACCCTAGGTTAAGTCTGTCTGTGAATTAACAAATGAAAGTTTGTTCTTGTAGCGCAATTATAGATAACACCTCCTGATTGGCTTACATGTTTTTAAATTCTTACCAGATTGTTGATTGGCTCTTATACTACTAGTACTCGGCTATCTATGCTAACTCGATTAGCATTGCTATTTTTAGGTAGCAGTGGATCCTCATCCTTTTATGATAATTTTTTGTAATTATAATATATTTATAGTATCAGAGGGCACAATAAAGTTTCAGTTTCAGTTTCATTACCAGGCTGTGGGTTTTGTTGTCCTAGTTTTTGCTGTTGCGAAGTTATTGGATGAACTTGATCAGTCAACTCTAAATTTTTCATGTGTTTGAGGTATCATCTTTCCATGACATATTCAAAGTATTTTAGCAAGCAACAAGATTTAGGTATATTTTTCAGGTGAAATTGGCTCGATGGCTGGCGGCTAGATCAGCCTTGATTGATTGAATGAAGCCTATTGAATTTTTCACTTGCATAATGACATGCAAAAACTCATCATTTAACAGCCCTAGAGAGTAGTAAACTAAAAAGAAAACACACAAATATTTAACATATAGTTTACCTTTATTTTATTATGATTCTGCAAACCAAAAGTGATATTTTTCCCTTTATGTTTGCTATGAATTCAAACATTACTCACATTATATAATCATGCTTTTAGAACAAGCTTTCATTCATTAATTTGCAGATGGACTAACCAATGGTATTGTTTGTCTGCAACACAGGCTAATAGCAGTAATGACTTTAAATTTTGATTTAAAAAAAGCAACAACAAAAAAAAAATCAACGTTTCTAAATTCCAATTGGTATTCATTTTCCCAATGACCAATTCTGTAAGTAAAGTGGTTTAGCTCTATTTTCTCTATTGTAGGTTGAGCAGTTGATATCCAGAGCAGAGGATGAACACACCGGTAACAGACGACAGCCTAACAAACCTCTTATTAGACTGAGAGTAAGTTATTTTTATCTCAATTTTTAGATATTTTTTCACCTACTCAGTTAACCCTTTATGCCCCATGGGGAGCCCTGCTTACAAGCTGCCAAAATCCAAAGAGTTCTTAGCATATTTTTGTTATCATTCACTATGCACTGTGCTCACTCGTGAGATATCAAATTGAACACTCGAAGATAAATCCCATATCTCTGCTCGCCCATGTATTATTCTCTATTTAATAAAGGGCTAGTTTTATAATTTTAATAATTGTATTTTCTAAACAGTTTAAATGATGTTGAAAAAAAATCCAGATTGTGAAAGAGGTCCTGAGGCTTAATTATTTTTTTAAGTGTTTTCTAACTTTTTTGA
Source organism: Entacmaea quadricolor (assembly GCA_024752375.1). Lineage (NCBI taxonomy): Eukaryota > Metazoa > Cnidaria > Anthozoa > Actiniaria > Actiniidae > Entacmaea > Entacmaea quadricolor. The sequence continues at coordinate 13,331 of JANTNT010216827.1, forward strand.
AAGATATGAAAAAATTCCAGACAGAAAATGAGTATAACAGTATGGGGTACAAATATTCGGTACTCAATGCTTTTTAAGGAAGGTTTATTTAGTATAGCAAGGTGAGCATGAACATTTTCAATTATAAATAAGGAAATTTTTCAGAGCCCACCCTTTCTGAACTTGCCTAATTTTGCACCCCCCTGCCCCCAATGTGTAGTGTAAAAATTCACCAGCATGGTAATAAAAATTTCAATTAGCCATCCCCAAATAAAAAGGGCCACCTTAAAATCTTCACAATCCCCATCGTGATATTAAATGAAGCTTTCCTTATTGCTTGAAACAATGTTATGGGAAATCATACAGCCTGAAGGTAATTTTTGAAAATATTATTGCACTATAAAATCAACATTGTTTGATTTATTCTTGATGAGAAAGAGGTAATCTTTCAAGTGCAATTTTATAAGAAAACCACATAATCTGACGAGGTAATTCTATGGAAAATTGCAGGAAAAAATCAATATCACTTGAGTTGACTGTGTGAAATTATTAAATAAATAAAGTCAATTTTTAAAGAGGGTAAAGATATATGTTGCATAATAAATTGCCTCTCACCAATGTGATATGGGTTTGAGTCAGCTTGGTGTCATGTGAGTAGAGTTGTTTCTTGGTTCTCTCCCTGCTTTGAGGGTTTTTTCCTGGGTATTCCAGTTTCCCTCCCTATGTAAAAAAAAAGACATGTCTAAATTCCAACTTGATGTCAAGAGGCCCTATGAAAACCAGCCTATGGTAGAATGGGTTACCTCTAAATTAACACTTTTAAAAATATCTTCGGGCTTGTGTAGAATGTAGATTCTGCTCTAGCAATCAGCAGCAAATTTATTATTTGAGTTGCGTGAATCAGGAATGACTCTACAATTCTCTGTGTAATTATCAAATGATCACTTTCTTGACAGGTTGACTATAGTGGTGGATTCAGCTCATTTAGCACCCAACGGTTTGGACAACAGTTTGTGGACAGAGTAGCAAACCCAAAAGATATTTTATTATTTTATAGAAAAAAAGAAGTCAAGAGAAAAGGTACTGAAATAAACTGTACATAGAGCTGATTTCATGACTGTGCAACTGTTGCACACAGTACAGTAATGGCATAGCATTGTAGAAGTCTGGTGAACCAGACAGAGTGAGAGAGCATTGGTTGTCCTATCAGAATGATTGGATGCATATGTTTTATGGTGACTCAAGTGAATCCAACGAAGGTCTATCACATATGGATATCAGGATTAACATCATCATCAACAACAACAACAACACAACATCACCATCATCAAGGACACCATCATCAACAACACTATCATCAACGACATCAACAACAACTTCAGCAACAACATCAACAACAACAACAGCATCAACAACAACAACATCAACAACAACAGAACATCATCATCATCAAGGACACCATCATCAATGACACTATCATCAAACAACATCAACAACAACATCAGCAATAACATCAACAACAACAACAACAACAACAACAGAACATCATCATCATCAATGACATCATCATCAACAACAAACAACAAGAACATCAACAACATCACATCATCATCATCATCAATGACATCATCATCAGTGACATCATCAATGACATCATCATCAGTGACATCATCAATGACATCATCATCAGTGACATCATCAACAAACATCAACAGCAACAGCAGCAACAACAACAACAACATCAAAAACAACATCAAAAACAACAACAACATCAAAAACAACAACATCATCAAAAACAACAACAAAAACAACAACATCAAAAACAACAACATCAAAATCAACAACATCAAAAACAACAACATCAAAAACAACAACAACAACATCATCATCATCAAGGACATCATCATCAACAAACAACAAGAACATCAACATCACATCATCATCATCATCAGTGACATCATCATCAACAACAAGAACATCAACAGCAACATCAAAAGCAACAGCAGCAGCAACAACAACAACAACAACATTAACAACATCAAAAACAACAACATCAAAAACAACAACATCAAAAACAACAACATCAAAAACAACAACATCAAAAACAA
>JANTNT010216938.1:1402-15410 GCA_024752375.1 Entacmaea quadricolor
AGAGAGAGAGAGAAAACATAGAATTTTTACTCGATTTCTTGACTCCAACAAATTGCTAACATTTACTTTTCGTGCAGATTTTTATTCAATTCTCTTACGTGGAATCTTCAAGAATAAAGAAAAAGATAAATTCTTCCAGACAAAGATCGGTTTACAGCGTCTGAACGTCTACAATCGGTATTTTAATCTTAACTTAGCTTTCTCGATAAAACTGACCGCCGGTGCCTATGCGACTATGAAACTTTCTGAAAAGGACGCAACAACACCTAGAAACGTGAAATCATAACATACATTGATCGGGGTGTTATCAGATTAGTTGGATGATTAATGAGGTGTTAGTTCTGGATGATTTTGATAATTGTTGTTTTTGTTAGGGAATGGGATAGAATAGGCTTTAACATGAGGCTTTGCCAGTCCGGCCCTTGTGACAAAACCATTCAAACTTGCTGTTATTTAATGCATATATCTCTGTTGCATTCAGTTTGTCATTTGCGCGCGAGAATGGAAAGAAAATACACGTCTAGTCACTGTCCGCAAATACGTAATAGAAAGTAAAAAAAAACAATTCCTGCTTGTGGCTTTGTATTTTAAGATGGGCGGAAGCATCGGTGGCATGCAAATGGGTGAAGTTTGGGTAGGGTATTTTTAATGGACTGTTGATGAAAAAAGCCATACCAATTTGTCATTTTGAACGCTAGTTGGGGAAGATGTAAAGTATCTAACAATAAAACCGAACAGCTAATAAACTGGTATTTACAGATCAACATGGCTTTCCCTTTACTGATAAATATAAAATATTTCCCTTAAAGAAGATCAGCCTTTATGTACGAGTGTCATTCGCGTCGATAAGGTTTAATCCTGTGACCCTTTTCACTGTTGCTGAAGTACGCTAACAAGGCAGTGACCTTTTGATTTATTACTTGCACGACTCTTTAAAAAATGACCTTAAATTCATGATGATTCAACAATATCCAGCATACCATATCTTCCAATTTAATTAAAACATCCTAGTTTCTTTACTGAATGAAACGTTAACGGAAATAAATCAAACGTTGAAAATAAGTCCTTCGAATGTTAGTTTCAATGAAAACTTACCATTATTAAGAATAAACTTAGCTTAGCACTGTGTTCAGAACCCAGGTTTCTAACAAGATTATTTTTCCACAAAAAGAAGTCAGTATGAGATATTGCCTGAACGTGTGCAAATAGTTTTGAAAAGGATTACAATTTCAAAGTAAACAAACTTGCTTGCCCTTATAACATCTCTGCGGCAACATAACATTTATCTTTTTTCCTGGGGTGCACAGGAAGGTATACCAGTCGAAAAGTTACAAGTAAAAAGAGTTTTAATGAAGATAGACCAATTTGTTTCACAGTAGATCCTTGTATCTAATCATATGATATTCAAGATATGAAGTCGTTATTTAGAAACTGAAAACCGCCCATAGAAATGCAATACTTGAAACGTCCTTCTTGAAAGACTCAACCGTCTACTGATCCAACTGAACTCTCATGGGATGCATAGATCCCGAAAAATCTTTGAAAATCAGAATTTGAATCCTTATTGAGGCTTACTAAGGATGCTTTACTGTCCCAGCAATAAAACTAGTAATTACCGCAACATGCACAGAGACCTAACTTCTGTTTTTTTCCATTTGCATTCAAAGATGTTCTAAATTGATACTGAAAATAAAGACATGGTGATGCATGTTCCACTAACAGATATTGTTCCCAAAGCATCTAAAGTATGGATATGTTGTAACGAGATCCATGCACTAAGCATTCCATGAAGTATAATTCCAATATCCATGTTATTCTTACTTAATTTGTTTCTATTAACGATGCCTCGTTGCCTTTCTGGAAGTGGAGGTTACGACGTTTTCATATAAAGGGTGATTTTATCAACCGCAGCTATAACCAATCTGTTTACCAGCAAGAGATTAGCTAAAGGTTATCGCATTTTGGTTCGTCTGTGGATCCAACTCAGGGGTAAAATTCATTAGAGCAAATGATGGCACCGCCCCATTTCATCTTTCGTTCCCCCCACACACGACTTAGAGTGCAAAGAGTAGCTTTTCCCTTTCTTTAAATCAATGTCTTTATTGAAAGAAAAAGTTAAAGGATTGAATGGGCTTTGAATGTTCCAGTTCCCATCATCTGCTGTATAGCTAATGCACCAATCTACTTCGGTTGTTGTTGCATTTGATGTTTCATCTAAGCTTGATCATATCTGATGACAAAGTAGGAGAAATTATTATCAATTACCTCCATTTTCTGGTGGAAATCTCAGAAAGCATAGAACGTTTTACATCTGAATTCTATCATTTTGAAAATTAAAGTTATTATCTGCCGGACCTTTTATTCTGTTAACAGAAAAAGTAAGTCATAGTCAAAATTATTTCAGAATTTTTCTCCACTCGTGCAAGTGATTACTGACAACAGTGATCCTTTGTCTGATAAGAATAAAAACTCAAAAACTACATTTGTTTAACGGATTAATGGATTTTGAACTCAGAGTACGATTAATGTTCATTATTCACGAGTTATTTTACTTTTGAAGCTAGCGCTCTCCGTGTAAAATAATGCTATTTCTATTTTAAAGTTCAGTAAACTTTACCGACTGAATCGCGGAACTTGCTTCTTCTTGAAGATGCAATTCAAGTAGAAAGATTTTTCATGATAATTTCTGATTTGTTTATCTGTGTTTTCAACCCTTTTGTAGTGGATTTTCTTCGATACTAAGCAACGAACAATGGTGACACTAGTTTGTACATGGCTTTGTATAATGAATCGTGTTATATGGAACATGGCACAACGACAGAAAGGCCCGACCTAGAGCTAACGTGGTCAAATTAACTCCCTGCTTTATTTTCCTTTTACCTCAATAAAGTAAAAAAAGCGACAAGTCAGACATGAACCTCCAGGCAATCTTGTTAGCGGGGATTAACCTGAAACTGAGGGCTAGTTCTTAAAACCTACAAACCGACTGACCTCTGAATGACAGCGAACAAGAAAGAGTCAAGTGAAAATAGTTAGCTTTTCAATTACGTTGAGAGAAACAAATCTAAGTAGAGGTTGCTGCTCTTCAACACGATTTCGGTTCCTCCGAAATAATTCTAAGATCGAAAATTAAAATATAATTTGCTTACACAGTGCTGATATTTACTATGTTAAATTGATTTTAATAAATAAATACATGTATAACAAGGAGAAATAAGGCCAAAAGGAAGAGTCCAAGCAATTAAATTCGTTTTATTGTCGAAACACTACAAAAACAAATTTCCTTCCTAGGAAATTTGTACACAAAAAAGTCCTCATAAATGAACAAAAGTACAATTTCTTTTTCTTTAACGTCCTAACATGAATCTCATTAGCAACCACAAAATAACCAAAAAACATTTAACAGAAAATATTAGTCTAAGTAACTGAAGTGTTAGTTTGATACTTTATATTTGGCTTGTCCTTTTGCTTTGGGCCGGTTTCATCTGGCGCGTAAAGATTTATGGAATGCCTCCTTTAGTAAGAACATCAAGCGTTTTACAGGAAAAATTACAAAGAAAAAAAAAAGAGAGAGAATATATTTTCTTTATTTTATTTGTCGATACACTGAAAAATTTCTATGGAAGAGATTTATGAATGGATAATTAGAGAACGACGTCCGCCATTCTGGGTGTACGTATTTCCCGTTGGGTGGTTCCTTCAAGAATGCTTCCTCTAATTAGCACAAAAACATCCACTGTAAGAAGATTTGCTTTGGAAATTAAATAAGACAAACGACAACTGCTGGGAGGTTAAAATGTTATTCCTCAAAAACGAAAAGGTTAAGGGCATTTAGCGCATACACGAGCTAGACTCTTACCACAGCGAAGGTAAGATATTACTTTACATTGAGAACATTTAACAAATGAAATAATACCGTCCTTTAAAATTGTCCTTGTTTTAACCTTTTCTGGGAAATAAGACATCAACAGCGTTGTTGGGGAAGGGCGCATTTTTTGTCAGAACCATAAATCATTTCTTTACGTAATCTAAGAGACAGGTAAAGAAGGTTTTGTATCATATTCCCACGGTGTCATGGTTTGATGTTGCATGCAAGGAGTGATTTATTTTTGCACCTTGAACCCGTAACGATAAAGTTTGGAACGGTATAATTATTGCATTTGTCCGCCAATGAATTTTCTTAACTGACATAGTTTCTTTACAGTATATTCATTAGTACAAACGCTGGAAGGAAAATAAGTTGATTGATTGACATTACTGAGTGTACGCAAATACTTACTTTCGAGAAAGAACACGAAAGATGTGACCATCTTCCAGCCAACACTGGATTGATTTACTTTACAAATTAGAGAAAAAGTTGTATTTTAAACATTACAGAGAAGAAAATTTAGTCTAAATAAGAGCAAAATAAATACTTTTTAATTAATTTAAATAATACTAGAAGTATCCGAATTGAAGTGTTTGATTTTGATTTAGTAAAGCTTTAAAACACTATGCCGTGGTAAACACTCATGAGTGACCTCAGCCAAAGTCATCCTTTCCCAAAGGTGGTATTTGTTCTGCTTTGTAATCGCTCAAGAACAACAATTTCCCTCTTTCTCACGGTCTCATAATCGAATTATCTTCAAGTTCTGTTTAAAGAAACATATTTCAATTAATTTTCAAAAGCTATTTGGCATAAAGGAACTGTTTGGCACCCCGGTCTTCTCAGTTTATCCATCATTTTTGATAGGTTGCGGTGGTTCCAACTAGAACACAGGCGAAGCCTTAACTAAATACTAACAAGCTTAAAAACATTTAAAGCCCCAAAAATTTCAGTGTAAGATCTAGATCATGCATGGGGCAATACTTTACAACTAAAGAATAAGATATAAGAATAAGAACAAATAAAAATGATTGGATATGGCTTTAACAAGCGTGAAAAGAGTGATTAACTTTGTTGTTCGGATACGTGAATCCCCGGCAAAGTCTGCCAGAGCTCAGTTTAAGTTATATCGTTTGAGCTTGATCCCACACAAACAGATAATTTTGTTCAAACACATTAACTGGGTTTCTTTTAACTAAAATAAATTCTCCAAGAGCATTTTTTCGAACGGGACTAAATGCACGAGAACTATAAACATAAAATCAAATGTACAGCTATTTTAGTTGTAGTGCCGTGTCCACACAGCTCTTATCATCAAAACAGGCGAAAAAAAAACCGTGATTAAAACCTAAAACACTTAATTAACAAATGAGTCTTCTAATCATAAATCAAATTGTGTATTCGTAACATTGGCAGCAAAGCAAAAATTTCAACATCAGATAGCATAGGGTAATTAAAAGTATGAGATGTCGGGCTTGGAAGATTTACGATTAGTGAGGCAATGAATTATGTTATAATTCAATTTGGAGTCAGTATGTGGCCCCGTTTATGACATAAAACTGATTTAAAGCTTAAAACTTAAAGATTTAAACAGTTGTAATAAACAGAATTGAGGTGTAAGCGAAAATTGATCGTTATTTTTGCATAAAACTATACTGAGAATGAATGCAAGTAAGATTGTGTTGTATAAGGAACTAAGTAACATTTAACGAATGGAATAACCTTATTCAACGTGTAAGGCTTTAAATATATCATTAGTTCTAAATAATGGGAATATAAGAGCCTTTTGGGTGAATAAAAGAGCGCCTAATTTTAAGTATAATAAGTTAGTTTATGATCTAACAAAGCAAGAAACCTTTTTAATGTCTTAGAATACCTCTTGTCAATGTTCAATACGACCAGAAGCAAGTTCTATATCAAGATGACTTTGGTTTAATTTTGTTGAAGACACGAAAACAGGACTGTAGAGACAAGGTCCTGATAATCCATCAATTGTCATGCATGCTCAAGGAAGCATTTAAGTTAATTCAAATTTCTAAACTCTTGCATATCTTCTGGATCTCATTTGGCTCCATGATACTCGAGGCCTCCACGTCAGATTTCAATTCCTCTACGTCTCTACGAAACCTTGCTCTTCTATTTTGGAACCAAGTTATAATCTGTGCACCGGACAGTCCAAGCGTCATTGACAGCTCATCCCTATCCGAAGGAGAGAGATATTTTTGGAACATAAATCGTCTTTCAAGTTCTGTTATTTGTTGATTTGTAAAGCACGTCCTTGGTTTCCGTCGTTTTCTGTGGTTTAATCTTGCTTGTAATGCAGCAAGTTTCTGCTCTAGAGTAAGAGCTGCTGTAAAGAAGAATAACAAAACAAAATTAATTTATAAACAGTGAATTTTTTTGAAGGTTTAATTTGGCCAAACTACGATTAAGCAAAACTGGTGCCCTTTATACATAGGCACCACAGGACATACTTCTCATCAAAAAAGCGTTACACTTCTTTGACAAATCACAGTTAAGAAGCAGAAGCTATAAATGCACCCCAGGATGAAGAGAAGTATTCAAAATGTTAATGAACAAAAAGTACACAATACTTAATCTATTCTTTGAAAGAATCTCGAATCGAGCTGTCCAAAATGCCAAACTGAAATGCCTTTTACAACTGTTTGGGGTCATAGTTGTTAGCTTTTTAAGAACAAAAGGTGCCTTAAATGATAATTCGTTTTGCCAGTCGAAAATACAAATTTCGGACTTCATAAACAAATTAGACGCATCATTGAAATCAAAAGTAAAAATAGTTCATAATAATTCCCTTTTAAAGGTGGGAGTTGAAAATATGGATCGTGCTTACGTTTCTTTTGATTCTTGGATCGTTCATCACTCACGTCTTTAAGGGTCGTACTGGTAAACTCTACTAGAGTGTTGAGTGCAGTTCTAGTTTGATCCGGTATTTGAGGGTTCTCTTGCATATGTTTATTCTGACCATTGTTCCTGAATTCTCGTTTCGGATGAGGTGAACTGAGTATAGCCTCAATAGAAAAGGATAGAACTTTGTTTTGAGTTCGACTGGAGTTTCCCCGCTGTTCTACCGTAGACCCTACATTATTAGCATTAACTTCCACACGTGAATTCCTTGAAGGGTGTTTTTTTGAGTTTTCTTCCTTTGTGCAATTGTGTTTACTTGTAAGGGTAGTATTTTGTTGGACGGTAATCATGACTGCGATGTGGTTCGTTGATTTTCCAGCGATGTTCAGTGGGGTTCTTCACCGCACACCCATTACCTTAATCTGTTTGATCCATCCTTTCTTGCCGGGCTTTATGTAACAGCCAGCTTGAAACCAACTCGAAGATGAGGCGCGTCAATTAAATCATGACTCTAGTGTGAAATTGATGACTAATTAATTAAAGTATTTACCCATTTGCAGCAGCCAATCAGAGCAGCGCGCGCCGAACGTAATTCAATAACCTTGACAGAAACACTGGTTGGCAACTGCGGAGTTGACTTGAACAGTGCTGTCAGCACTATCAAACAGGTCTCGTTAGGACAATGACAACATTTTGGAAGCTGCCAAATTACTCTTTTGTGAAGTAGTACAAACAATTATGTTCGAAACTGCTGTCTCTTAGTTCAACAAAGTTCATAAAAGACACGCACTGTCTAACTTTTGGTCAAGATTTTCCATGATGGAATACGGGTACATTTTACCCAGAGATCGTATTACCGGTTCATTCAATTTAATGGCATCATTATCTCTTGAATCCTTAAACCTTTATCTGTACTATCTCCTAATTAATTTAAGCCATTGTTCTAACACTTGACCGTCGCGCAATCCCAGATCTTTTTTTCCTTTTGAGCGCTAGCGATACACCGATAGCGTTATTTCTCAGGTCCATTTTTGTCCATGAATGAATCATCGCACGAGGCCTTTCATCTATCAAACCCCACAATGCAAATAGTGCAGTACAGTACCAAATGGCTTGAGTTGGCGTCTGTCAGAGAGAGGGAGAACAGTTTTCTTAAGCGATGGATAAATTCTTTTTAGTGTTTTGTTGTCAAGATTTGATTTTGCCATCTGTAACGCTAAGGATGCGTCAAGGATGTCCGATCCGGCCTAAATACAGTTGTCAAAATTTCTCAATTCTTCTTTGTACAAGTTACCACTAATGTATGTCATTCTCTGAGCTAATTCTCTTGGTGGTTCCATAGTTAACTTTTTGATATAAAAAGCGGAATAAAAAGAAAAATACTCGAAGGAGTGATAATTAAAAAAAGAATGAATGCATGAAATCAAAAGACTCCACAAGACCTGCAAAAAAAAAAAAAAAAAAAAAAAACACACACACACATTAAAAAGATCCCTTGACTGATTTTTTAAAGTCGCACAGTTGAGATATTCTAATGAAAGTTACCGGCTTGCCAAAAGCCATAAGAAGTTGAGAAGAAGTTGAGATACATAAATTCTAATCCCATATTCATGTATTACTTGTTATTATAAACGAGCAAAAAATAGTATTCCTCGTATTGTTCTTTAATTTAGGTTTTTTCCTCTAGATTTATATTGATGTCTTCAAAGGCTTCAATCTAAATACACGGAACATTTTTAACACGTTGTAATCCTAATTTTAATAGAGTGCAAAGGAAAAAATAGACAAGAATGTGCAATTATTGATTGAAAAGGAATTTTAGCCACATTAAAATGTGTAAAATCAACTTGTCATCTGGAAAGTTGGACTTAGATATTAAAGTTTAGTTCAGAACGGGCCTAACAAAAACAAAACAAAACAAAAAAGGGGGGAGTCTGAGTCAGTTTAATCGGGAATGCACCAAATATATTAGAGTACGGGTAGTTACCGGTAGAACGAAATATAGCAAAACCTTACGTAAAAACAACCGGAAGATCGTCATGGTTTTTGCATGATTTATTGTCAATGTCCCTTTCTCATCCGTCTGTAGTAGAGCTGCTTTGAGAATAAAATAACAAATTTGTTTGGTTTCATTCAAAGGATTCTGGTCACGTGTCTCGTAGGCTTATTCGCAACTTTTTTTTTCTTTTTTTTTTTCCATTTAAGTAAACTAAATTTGTAAAACTAAAGTATCCTAAAATCCAAATTGTTCCTTCACCGGCGTAGGAAGAATTGTGGCCAATTTGTTTAAAAGCAAAATAGGCTTTAAAAAAAGCTGAGAATGGGGTTAAAAAGGCTGAGAAACCCAAAACATTTATCCTCCTATCCGTAGTTCAACTTTGACCAGTAACCTCAGTTTCCTGTGCTCTGTTATTTAGTCGGGTCATGGGCTTTGACTGGGTTATATCTTGACATTTAGCCTATATTTAACTCTGGTCATTTAGTAAGAATGACGTTGTCTCCAGCTCACAAAAAAATCTATTTTCGTAAAAGTTATGCGCGCGAAAGAAGGAACATTTTTGCACGATCAGAGCCAATGTTAGCACTAAAAGAGACTTTGTACTCTTGATAAATTGCCGTGTGAATTTTCCATTTTTTATTCCTATCGAATCTTCCTTTCTGAACGAAACAAAATTAAATTCTACAAACGACACTATTTATAACTGTTCAAGATCCCAAAACTATGCCGGCACTTTTACTTCGTTTATGCGGTTTTCAGTTACAAGATTATGAATCTCAAAAATGTTTTAGGGAGTTTGTAAATGAAGGACGTGGTTTATTTAATTCCTTCGGTGATTGACAGCGCGGAAAAGTTTACGAGTTCTAGACGAGAGTCGTTAAGTGTATGCAGTACCTAATATGTTGTCCCAAGCCGAGAACATCTAATAATTTTTCCGGTTTTTACATGTTGTGTGCACCTATCAATAAAGCTAGCAATTGTTAGCACAGCAAATTTGTTTCACGAAGCCACTTAGCCGATAAGTCAATCATAATAAAGGTGTTGAGATTTTTTTTAATTTCGAAAGAAAAAATCTCTAAAATCCATAGTGTCTCATTTTACCTGCCTACTAGGTATTTTAGTACGCCGAAAACATCCACGTATTTGGATGATTAATTACGAAATAGCATCGGACGACTAATTAAAGAACTCCTTGATTATCAAATGTCCTTTTCAAGTAAAAAAAAACACTAATAGTCAGCTACAAATTTAATATTTTTTCTATTCGTGAAAATTTTACGTGTTTCTTCAGGAAATAATTTTAACTTTTTGAAAGACGGCAATTAGTAAAGACTGCAATTCACAGTAGTTTAGCTGGCTAATAGGTAGTCAGTCCAATATTTACTCACAGACGATTGTGTATCCTGGTTTCAGGCAGTAAAAAAATACTAAAGAGAAGTCCAACGAGCGTTTAAAACAAGGTAATCTATTAAAGTCTGTATTTTGTCTGCCGTAATTGGAGAGACTGAGATTAATTTGCACTACAACTTTGTTAAATCAAAGATAAACGGTTTTTAAGTCAAATTAAATACAGTTATTCATTTAAGTTTCTATATATATTTGTTGATTATAGATATAATTAATGTTCAGTCGCAGCTAAGCATCCGTTGTAGTCTAGTTGAACACGTAAATCAAAAAGATTCTTGGCGTTTTCACGAAGATTGAGTAAACAACGGACAAAGTGCGGCGGACCAAAAAATAAATCGACTTTTTTTCTCGTTTTAAAATTTTCGTATACTACAATGCACTAGTTGCTGTAAACGCGTGTTCTTTTCATTTATAATCACAGGCTATGATAAAATAAAATAAAATAAAAAATAGAAAAATAATTAGTAAATCATCAGATTTTTTTGCTAAGCTGTCCGTTTTCAGATCCAACACTCAATTAAGTTCCAGTGGTTCCAATATAAGAAATCTGAGTTGAAATATAACAGAAAAGAAATTTTAAAACAAAGTAGCTCTGAAATTGTGAAATCAAATAGTTCGGACCGAGGCGACTCGCTGTCTGCGAACTGGCTTCCAATCTCGTGCTGGAGTTCTCAATCTCGCTCTGAGATTTTGTACATTTACGATTCCCGAAGTGTCAAGCGTCTAGTACTTGTAAACACAACTTGAACTGACAGGCCATAAATTAACTACAGAGGTGCTAATTATCCGAGGGGGTAAAAAAGCGGAAATTATCGCAACACTAACTTGCTAATTCTCTTTTGCTGACAGAGAACGGTCAGTTCGCCCGGACAATGAAAACCAAGTTACAATTAACAATAGGCAAAACACAGTAAAACTTAGTTGGTGCAAAACCTGTGTCTGTGCAACGACACTGCAAACAAGATTCACGATGCCAGTTTCGCTGAGATACACTTTCAAGAAAAGTACAATGATCCTGTATTTATGCAACGAAACGAATTTTGCGATTTTTCGAATTCTCTGTGCGAAGGAATTAGGCGATGAAGTGGTGACATACTGAAGTCAAATCTCCAGACTTTGTTGTTTAGATTCCTAGTTATTTTTATAGTCCGATTATACAGATTTAAAGCTAAACCAAATTACTATTGCGGGCCACAATTTTGCTAAGGTATAACTAGTAATCCGATTCTTATCAGATTTGAAATTGTTTCCGAGATTAAATAGTAAAAAGCAATGTAGAACGTATCAAAAAAAAGTTGCTAAATGATATAAAACCAATGCAAACTAGAGACTAGCAATATTCGCCGCCATTATCACAGAAATGGAGGAATCTCTGCAATGTACCCACTTATTGGCGTTGAAGCGAACATTGTTCGTGCATTTAGAGTCAATGACTGAGCCCCTGCAACAAAATCTAATAGTCAACATCTCATAGTCGAAAGAAAACCAAATATCTATTAGACTTATAATCTTGCACGGGTTTATTGCAATCACTTTATTTTTATAAACTGATTGGCTTAATATTGGGCCATCTAAATTTCTCTCACTTTGAATACTAAAAAATCAAAGAATGTTTCCAGGCTTTGACCTGCACGCAGATCAAAGTAATTAAGGATTTGAGAGAGACTAATTTCCAGACCTGCCCATATGATTAATCTACCGACACTACAATTATAACAAAGAGTTTAATTGACTAAGGGGGGTAAATCTAGTGTTATCACATCAAAACTAAAGTAAATGAGGTGATATCTAGAGATATGCTTATCTGCGATCCTTGGTAAATTTATGCTTGGTGATGATTTGAGTTCTCTTATACTATAACTAACTTGTTCATAGAGCAATGCGCAAAACATGGACTGCCAAAAAATTTGAGATCATTTGAGAGTAAAACGGCTGATATATGGGCCGTTGAATGTAAAAATATTCCCATAAAAAGTCTCTCTATTTTGGTTTGGTCCAACCGGGCCCATCCGAGCCAAAAATAAGAGACTTTGTATGTAGAAATTCTGAACTTCAAAAATTAATACCTCGCTATCTAATGCTTCTAGCTCAATGAAATTTTTGCCAGTACTCTCACAGAAGCGTGTTTTAGCGTTTTTTTTTTTTTTTTTTTTTTTCAAAACTGAAAGGTGAATTTTAAAATTAGTGACGTTACTTTAACAGCCCTATGATAGCACAGGCTCTCTGTGTGCCGTTCTTCTGATTCTGCAGACTAGACCGGCTTGTTCGGTGGAGCCTTTTCAGGCAAAGTCGGAGCTACATGAACTGCCAACACTTTTGTTAAACTAGGAGTGAAAACAAATACCGCCACCCCGGATAGCTCAGTTGGTAAAGCACCAGTCTGTTGTGCGAGAGGTCAAGGTTCGAATCCCGGCCGAACCAACACTGAGGGTCTTAAAATAACTGAGGAGAAAGTGTTGCCTCAGTTGTAATAATATCTGCAAATGGTCTGGACTTTAAGTCTCCTCGCGCGGTTAAGGACTTTAAACCGTAGGTCCTGTCTCCCTTCCTTGACCAGTATCATGGGGGACATTAAAGAACCTGTTGAATTGTTCGTATAAGAGTAGGGGATTGTCTCCCGGTTCAACAGCCTATTCCAATTGGAGGCATAACATACTAACTATACTAATTATCTTCTCATGATTGTAAGCTGCGCGGCTGCCAATGGTGCAATACTATGCAGCCCGTAAAGTCCACAGATAATTGTTAATTAGTTCCGAAAAGCTCCTCGTGGAGAACTAATAATTACATTTACATAGATGAAAAGTTTGAGTAGAAATGACAAAATGAAGAGAGAGATTATTGAAAGGAATTTTTGAAAAAATTTTACAATGCAAGGGACCGGTCATACGTAGAGAGGGGCCAGAAAATTTTTTTTAAAAGATGAAACTTTTGTTAAGACATCCCCTCTAATTCTTAAAAATTGCAGGAGACCCCCTTTTTATTCTATAAATTTGAATGATTGAATGATGACCCTCCAATTCTTTCTAATACTGTCCTGTGAGGTGTTATCGGACTTACAATGCACAGATTTTACATACTTGGCAAATCAAAGCAAAAATACACTCCGATTGTCATTTAAAAAACTCGGCACTGATTATTTAAAAGACTACTGACCAATAGAAGGGCCTATAATTGATCACAATCATAGACTTTGTACCCCGCTTATGTCATGCTCATTAGTAATCTTTATATAATCGTACTGATAAACATGACAATTTTATATATAATGTTCATGTTCATTAGTATGCTTATTTAAAGCATAGCCTGAAAAAACAGAAGTCCTTTCGCTCTCCTCTTTCGTCCTCCGAAGGAGGGGAGCGAAAGGACGTCTGTTATCACAGGCTATATCAAATTCATGAATAATTAATGAGGAAATACAACATTTCCACGCATATTGTATATATTACATAAACTTGTGAAATAGTCAATTAAACAGGCAATTCTGAAATGTAGAAGAAACAATAGAAATGGCACTATGATTTGACTGTGTATAATAACTGTTTAATCCATCCTTCCCAACTACATTGCTAAAAACTTTCATTTCTTACATAGCACTGAGAAGACTGCTTTAAAAACCTAAATAAAAAATAGCCCCCCCTCCCGGCCCCTCTTCTTGTTAATCTAAAATAGCCTTGATCCCCCCTTTTTTTCCCTCCCCCCTAATAACAACACAAGCATGTCAGATTTACTGGGAAATTTTAAGGAGAATTGAGGAGGATAAACCAAAATAAAAATAGTTCAAATAGTTCAAAACACTTTAAAGTCGTACGTGAGTATAGTTCTTTGTTGGCTCTCTCCCTTGCTTCGAGGGTTTTTCTCCAGGTTCTCCG